>BOPP01000054.1:7132293-7179949 GCA_017312745.1 Gryllus bimaculatus
TTTTTGCAGAATTTCTGTTTGATATTAAGGCAAATCTTTAAAAAAATCTCAAAACCTACTACAAATTTTAATTTTCAATTTTTTCCCATAGACAAGAGTGGGAAATCTGCAATTTAAGCCTCCCTCTCCTCCCTTGTAAAAGACTCTGGCAAAAAATTAAAACTATTGGGTACTATTTTATGGGGCACAAATTAATATTAATTGCCACTTCAACCAAAAAAGAATTGTTGTAAACAAGTTTTTGTTGTCATGTAAAAAGTTTTGGAAGAGGTTTTAAAGACCATTGGATCCATGATACAGTTTTTTTTAAAAAGACCCCAAAGTGAAATTCGTTACTGAAACTAGTGGTGCTCAAAATGGCACAGACTTTCTCATACCAGTTAATTTTCTAATCTCTTTGGTCTGGGTTGGGTTTTCATTTTGCTCCATGCTCTTTCCAGCCATCTATTGCCACCCAAAGTACATTTTTTCAATTTTTCTGTTCCCTAATGGTCGAACTGAAACATGACTTAGAGAATATTATAGAAGAGTAAAACTTTGTCCCATATGGAAATTTTCGTTAAAAAAAAATTGCAGTTGTTTATGAGAAAATGTTTGAACATTTCCAAGAAAGTCCCCCTAATGTTTCCAAGAAACCTAGTGTTTTAAATAACTCATATTTATTTTACCATGAAACATAAGAGCTTCTGCTTAGATTACTAATTAAAATCAATAATCAATTACATTACAAACATTTTGCTTGTTAAATAATAATTTTGCATTATCTTTGTAGTCTAAACACTACTTTTTTATGGTTGTTGGCATTTCTCTACAACCTGATCTGTTTTTTAAATGCCCTGTGCTTTTTTTCTAGGGTGAAGATAAGCCTAGTCCAGTACTGCATTCTGTAAAGCAAGAAAATACAGACAAAGTGAGTGACATAATTCCATATTGAATTATTTTTAAATATGTTTGAAAGTTTGCTACTATCCATGTGAAAATGGAACTATTTTGTTCCATTACCATGTATCATATAATGTGTAAGTAATTGATATTGAATATGATAATGAAGCTGCGGATTTTTGCCTATTTGCCTATTTTTTTCCTTCAATGAAAAATGAAATATTTTAGGTTTCTTCTTCATTTTGGGGCTGTAGGAATATTATATGACAATTTTATAGTGAAAATGCTTATTTCACTAATAAATGCCTATTTTGTGTTTAAATCCCTAAATGTTGCCTATTCTTGTATTTGTTGATCAAAATGCAATTATTCCAAAAATTTAAAAGATTGTACTTTTTTCATGGAAATATTTCTGTATATTACAACATTTCAAAGAAGAACTGCATTAGAAAAGGTTGGTATCAGCGCCCAATATATAAATGCAGTAAAAGATTGGTATGAGAATCAAGAAACAAGAAGAAAAGTGGGAAAGGAAGTTTCGCAGTCATTTGGACAAACAATGGGTCTGAGACAAAGGTGTTGTCTATCACCCTCTTTGTTTAAGATTTACCTCCAAGAAAGTCTAAAAGGATGGCAAAATATGTGTCTAGGTATGGGATTAAACATTAAATGAAGATTGCCTTCACACATTCGCTGATCAGGTGATTTTGTCCAATGAGGAGTTTGACATGGAGTATATGATACGAAAGCTTGCAGAAACATACAAAAAAGCAGGATTAAAAATCAATTTCCTCAAAACAAAATATATGATAGTGGGAGAGGAGAAAAGAAATTATATACCTATAAATGGAGATCAGATAGAAGCATGCCATGAATTTAAATATTTGGGTGAAATTATTAGTGAAGGAGGAGATCCCAGAAAAGATACGGCTTCAAAAATTGCACAAGAACAGCAAGCTATTAGAAAGTTAAACTCGCTGCTCTGGGGAAAAGAAATATCCAAGTGTACAAAGTATAACATTGTATGGTGCAGAAACATGTGAACTAAGGAAAAGAGAAAGAGAGAAATCAATGAGCCTACAAATGGATTTTTTGAGAAGAAGTTGTGGAGTATCTAAAATAGAACGTATTAGAAATGAATAAATTCTTAAGCAAATGAAGGTTCAAAAATTAATAATAGATGAATTGGAAACACGAAGGCTGAAATGGTTTGGTCACATGAAAAGTGATGTGGATGTTGTTGTGATGTGATTGATTGTGGGAGATGGTCCTGATGGTATGCGAGTGGTTTCCTTTAGACAGAAGAAAAAGAGATAGACCCAGAGAGGAATGGCAGAATCAGATTTTGAACGATATGCAAAGAAGAGAACTAGAAGAGAATGACTGAAATGATAGAGCGGTATGGAGATTGGGATGCGAGACACAGCCACAAGAGCTGTAAAACACTTGCAAGAAGAAGAAGAAGAAGACAACATTTCAAGAACAATATTAAGTTTTTTCAGGGTCCATATAAGTTACAAACATTATTTATATTATTACTAAGATATTATTAAAAAAATTTCTTAAAGTGGATCAATATGTGCAAAAATAGTTGAATATGATTGCAAATAATTTGGAAAAATGTTTCTTCTCATTCAACGCAGAAAATAAAAGTATTAAATGTTGGGGAAAAAATTCTAAATATAATGTTGAGAACACTTTGGAATTATAATAATGTCAAATATTATAGGGAAATGACAAGGCACTAGGCTGGTGATATGTTTTATTCATTGTATTTATCAAATACGAAACATTTTACAATTTTTAATGTAGCAAGGAATACTTGATCTTATAAATCTTGTCAACATAAAGATCTTGTCAATTTGAAAGACAGAATTATTGATTATTTGTCTTGAACTGTGATTAGTTGTTGGGTAGGCCGGGTTTCCATTTTAAACGTTCAGCTTCTGATTGATGATTTAACAGAATGCATGTTATATAACAGGGTGTTTCTACCACCACATCTTTTCTTGACTGATAGCCAACTGTTCACCACTCTGGTCCAGGAAACAGGTGAAGATAAAACCACGTAGGGAGCACTGATAACAACATTCCAAACGAATCTTCATTGGTACAAAACAAGCTTTATGCCATTGACGATAACTGGTTGGTTTGTTGTTGTTGTTGTTGTTGTTGTTGTTGTAGGTTCAGATTCTTCTCAGAAGGCACCTTGAACTCGTGACAATGTTAGATCGTATAACAGTGGAGAGCAAAAAATTATTGAAAAAGTGGTGAAGGCATGCAAGTGGGAAAACGATAAGATTTTTATATATTATCCAAATAATCTAATTAGACTGCAGAATAATTATTTTGGGACCACAATCTTAAAATAGCAATTTCCAGAGGAATTTGAATGATACGGACAACAGTCATTCAAATTCCCCCCAAAATGTGTGACCCAAAGGCATCATTCAAGGAGACCGCAGGTGGGAGATACCTGGTTCGGGAAAACATCGCTAGCCGACGGTAGGTCGGCGCCGGATCCCGCCTTCCAGCGGGAGAAGACCACCCGACGAAACAATGCACTACATTTACCGGACTAATGACCTTAGCAGTAGACGCGCCTGCTATCACTGACAATCAATCAATCACAAGGGAATCTAGTTCACTTTTGGTCATTTTGGACATATTTCGTATTTAATAATAATAATAATAATAATAATAATAATAATAATAATAATGATAATGATAATGATAATAATAATAATGATAATAATGATGATGATAATAATAATAATGATAATAATGATGATGATGATGATAATAATGATAATTACATTATGTCGTTATGAAGCCCTTTTCAGAGTTTAAAATATGAATGTTCTGATGTTGTTAAGAACACTTACAACCGCCTAAACAATATAAACATTTCTCTGAAAATAATTTCTCAGTAATCATTTTACTCCCATTTTTCTCAAAAGTTTGCTAATGTGACGCGATTCCCTGGTTTCTTTTAGCAGATGGTTTTAAATATGCCCTGTGCTTGGTTCTAGGATGAAGATAAGCCCAGTCCGGTGCTGCATTCAGTAAAGCAAGAAAGTGCAGATGAAGAGAGTGTCGTTATTCCTCCTTGCGTAAGTTTTAATTGCGTTTGAAAGTGTGTTACTCTATCCAAGTGAAAACGGAACTATAGTAAAATCCCACTTTTACGTTATCTCATTTTACGTTTTCCCGATATTTACGTAATTTTTCGGTAGTTCCGTCGTAATGTCTACTTACAATGCATGTCTTTTGGGTCCCCCGTCTCTCTCCCCCTCCCTCCCTCTCTCTTCATTCTCTCTTTCTTTTTCTTTCTGTCTCTCTTTCTTTCTTTCTCTACCTTGCTTTCTTTTTTTTTATTTGTTATATGTTTTACTTTATTGTGTACATGTGTTTTATGTGGAGTAATATAGTGAAGATTCATAATTATGTAATTCTTTTAGCAGATGGTTTTGAATATGCCCTGTGCTTGGTTCTAGGATGAAGATAAGCAAAGTCCGGTGCTGCATTCAGTAAAGCAAGAAAGTGCAGATGAAGAGAGTGTCGTTATTCCTCTTGGTAAGTTTTAATTACGTATTTGAAAGTTGATGTTTACTCTATCCAAGTGAAATCCTCTCTCTCGTTCTTCTCCTCTCTTCTCATCTCTCTTTTCTTTCCGTTATTTATATATATATATATATATATATATATATATATATATATATATATTATATATATATATATATTGATGTATGATATGATATGATATGATATGATATGATATGATATGATATGTATGATAGATATGATATGATATGATATGATTGATATTGATATGATATATGATATGATATAGATCAATGGATATTTGATTGATATATGATTGATATATGATATGATATATGATATGGATATATGATATGATATAGATATGAAAATATATGATAATGATAGATATGATATATTGAATATGATATATGAATATGATATCTGATTGATATGATATGATTGATATGAATGATATGATATGAAGATTGAATGATATGATATGATATGATTGAATATATATATGATATATGATATGATATATGATATGATATGAAATGATATGAATATGATATGATATGATATGATATGATATGATATGATATGATATGACTATGATATGATATGATAATATATGATATGATTGATATGATTATGATATGATATTGATATGATATATATGATATGATATGATATGAATATAATATGGATTATGATATGAATGATATTTGATATGATATGAATATTGATATGATATGATATGATGATATATGATTATAATGATATGAATTGATATGATATGATTGATATTTGATATGAAATGAATTTGATGATATTAGATATAGATATGTATGAATGATGATATTGGAATGAATATAGGATGATATGATTATGAATATTGTTGGATATTAGATCATTGAATATGATATGATGAATATGAGATATATAGATATGAATTGTATGGATATGATATGATATTGATATGATATATATGATATGATATGATATATATGAATTGTATGATATGATATGATATGATAGTGATATGATATGATATTGATATGATTATTGATTGATTGATATGATAGATATGATATTGAATGATATGATATATAATGATTGATTGATTATATATGATATGATATGATATGATATGATATTGATATGATATGATATGGATATATATTATATGATATGATATTGATATGATTATGATAATGATGATGGAATTGATATGATATGATATGATATGATTATGATATGAATATGATATGATATAATGATGATATATGATATGATAGATATGATTTATGATATGAATTGATATGGATTATATGATATGATATGAATATGATATGATATGATTGGATAATTGATATTATGATATGATAGATGATGATATGATATGATAATAATGATATGATATGATTATGAATGATATGATAGATAGATATGATAATTTGAATTTATAATGATATATAGATATTTGATATGATATGATATGATAGATATGGAAAATATGAAAAATGAAAAAAAAAAAAAAAAAAAAAATATGAAAAAATTATGATATGATATGATATGAATATGATATGATAATGATATATATGATGATATGATATGAATATGATATGATATGATATGATATGATATGATATGATATGATTGATATGATATTGATCATGATTGATATGATATGTGATATTGATATGATATGATATGATATGATATGATATGATATGATATGATATGATATGATATGATATGATATAATATAATATTTACTCCCTTTTTCGTCACCAGGGCACGGCAACAAGTTTTTCTGTCGAAAATTCGCTGTTTTCTCCCATGGCATTACAATACTTTCTCCGTACTGCATACGTAGTAGCGAGAAATTAAAATGTGAAAAAATGTAGTATCTGTGGCGATAGATGGTAGCTAGGAAGAGGATTGGGTACACCAATGAAATTATTAAACTAATTAGTATGAGAAAAGCTGCCTTTCTGTAGCTCCAATAGTTTCAAAACGTTAGTCCGTCTGTCGTCTGTGAACAAACTAGCGCGTAGAGAAAAAATGGCTTAAATTTTTTTCTTTACATTTTTTGTAGGGTGTCAGCAAAATAGATAAAGATGGCATACGCCTGATTTTCACAGGTAACTTTTTAATTTTCGAAAATTGCAAAAGTTTGAAACTTTTTCGACGTATTCTCGCAAATCGAAGATATAAATTAGTATTTCCAATTAAATTTATTCCCCATTACTTGTTATTTTGTTGAGGCCTTGCATATTTTTTTTAAAAGTTTAGTTTTTGTGCAATGTTGTGAAGTGTATGAAAAAAGTAGGAAGACTGTAGTTTATTGAGCTTTCAGCTGTACAAAAATGCCACAATCCAAATCGTACAGTAAACAATCCCGGGGTAGAGAAAACAAGTCCGTTGCTGTTCGCCTGCCAGTAGATGTAAAAGTTCGGAGCCTAGTCACCGACAATTCCAACAGAATAAACAGATTACTTGCGTAGTGTGCGTGATGGAATTCACAATAATAACGTTCACGCACTCGAGCACTGTCGAAATCTAATCTGCCTTTCCAGGCACCAGTTACGTACGTGCTGCCGCTGCTGGCCCATACATAATGCAAACGTAAACATAAGCATAGCACGTAGGCATTAACATAAGCAATAGACATGGCCGGATTTAAGTAGTGCGGGGCCCCAAACATAAAATTTTGTTGCCCCCCCCCCGGAAAATAGCTCCATCTTTATTAAATAAAAAATGTATTATAATACAAGTACTTTCTGTACAGATGCAAATGAAAACTGATAATTTTTTATAGAAATTTTTACTTGTGTTACATTTTTTTACATTAAATACATACATAATTACAAAATAATTTACATATTCAGTTATAAGTAAAGGGAATAAAGTATAGTTCATATTAGATTAATTTAACATGTAATAATTTTTTTTTTTAATGTTTTGAAATTGTACATTTTGTTACACAGTAGACATCTTGATTAACAAATATTTCACAGACAAAAAATATGGTATGCATATTTTTCTGAAACGTAGGGTCCCTGGTGAATGGGGGCCCCCAAGCAACTGCTTGTTTTGCTTGTAGGGAAATCCGGCCCTGGCAATAGAACAAAAAATGCGATAGAACTAGTACAAGAAAGTCTATGGCATTCAGTAGAATTGTTAACTTATTTCTTTTATTTTGCCATGTACATCAACCCATATATTTAAATTGATCTTTTCTTTAATCCAATTGTTTAGTGCACTGTGTTTACAACAATTGATTGTGATTTATTTGTCATAGCTTATTTCATTTTTAAAATTTGTAGCTTTTACATTTTTCATTTTTTTTACAGATGTTAGATCAAAAAGGAGTGGACGAATACTATAAGAAATTATTGGAATCAGTTGCTAATATTAATTGTGCATTGCCACTGTTGGATTTAATCATGTTCCCAGATATGGCTACTGAACTTCTCAATGAACACGAGGGAGAATTAGTAGCAAACGAGGATGAGAAATTAAAGGATGAAATATTGCTTTTGTCACCTCAATTTAGTCAGGTGCGACTCGCTTTATGGCTATCTCTAAAGAATAATGTGTATTGTTTGCGCATGGATGTGGAGCCTGTTATGCAGAGAACATTACTCATTCTCACTGATAAGAAATTAAAAGAAATGGAAATGCAACTCTACCATTTGATGGATATGGGAAATATGGACAAAATTACAAGAAAAGTGGAGAAGTTGAGAATGGATTTATTGCATGAAGAGTTGCATGCCATTATGAAGAGAAAATTATCCGTGCTTTTTAAACGCAAACTGGAAGAAATGATGTGGCAAGTGTGGCATATGATTGATGAAAGGTTGGTGATAAAAAGCAGAGAAAGCACTGGAGCGCCGGCGCATGCAATTCTGCTCCAAATGGGAAGTTGGCTTTCGCAGACAAAGGCCCTTATGGAGAAACCATTATTAACTGTTGTTGAAAGTTCAGTGAAAGAAATGGAGAGGCAAATGTGTAATTTTGTGGAAGCAAGGTTGAGGTTAATAGTCGAAGGAATTAGAAAAAATAAGGAACGAATAACTGCAGCTCTAAGGCGAGCGGGAATCCCAGAGGCGCTCATTGCTGGGCAGTCTTGTGTATCATCTGAAAAGGCTTCAAGGGATAGTAAAGAAGAGGTTTGTTCTGTTGCTACAGTGAAAATGGAAGAAGTAGGTAAGAGAGAGGATGCTCTTGAGAGACCTGATGAAGATTGTACAAGCGTCAAATTACCTAAATTGGATACTTCGCCAAAGAGGCCAAATCTTGAAGAGAAATAGTTAATTGAACTAAAGCTTGTCATTTAGCTTTTCAAATCAGACTTTTGTGTGCCATGAAGGAGTGCATTTGGAGCAAATGACTTTTCGGCTTAGACAAGGATTTATTAATAGCAGTCTTTCATGGTAAGGGAAAGGAAAAGAGCATATGAAGGAACACTTAAAAATGTTCAGTTTTCTCAGGGTTATGTGCCTTTGCATTTAGCTGCAAAGAAAGAACACGTTAATGTTCTGGAATTCATCTCATAGATGGTACACACACAAACGAAGGGCAGATAGAAGTAATCACTCCCTTGATGGGGGCCGCAAATCAGTGCCCTGCTTCACGCTTTGCTTCAGGATCTCAGCTGGTGCAGTTGTTACTGAAATAACTGGGTATAATTTCTCTTGTGTTCCTAAAGCAGAATTAATTTGATGCTCCTGAGGAAGTCTGTTCTCCCAAATTTATTTTAAGAAGTTATTTGTATTAAATATTGTGTGTTAAATGTATAAAACTTGTTTATTAGATTATACATCTGTCAGATTTACTGTTATTAATCTTGATATTCTAAATTTCTTAAGAATCTTATAGGTTGGGTTTCATTATATCTTAGTACATTGATAAGTTCATGTTTTCTGACCATTCAGTTTTGGTCAATGTTTTTGTTTTTTTAAGAATTTTCAACTTCGTAAATCTGTTTCGTATTGACTGCAGTAATTGTGATTTGGTAGAAAATACTGGTAAGGAAGGTAGTTTTGGGAAGTATTGGCCTGTGGTATTAGACTTCTCCACACTTTTATTAGTTAAGTGATATTGTTTATAAGTCTGTAAGTTAATGTATTTTATTTCTGTGTGCAATGGTTTGTATATGATTTTTGCTGTATTGTGATTTTTTAACCACCCCAGTGAGTGATCTTCATTTTTGCTCACATTATGTGATTTTATGTATGTGCAGTTTCATTTCGCTATGTTGATATGATAATTTTAAATTTGAAACTGTTTTGTTATATTGTGACAGTAATAATTTTGCCAAAAAGTTGTATGTTAGAAGGATTTATTTTTCTCATCCTATTTCTTCAATGATTATTGGATTTATTCAGATTATAATTATTATTAGAATTGTTTTATTGAGTGTTAATTATTTGACAATAAACAAACTTGAAAGTGCAGTAAGTATTTTATTTAGTTTCCCACAGTACCTGCTACAGAGTACAGGAAATTTGACTAAAGTTTTTGAAAATTGACATTTTTGTTCAGTAATGAATATTGTAGTTGTATTCCTTTCCTCTGCACGTTTTCTTAGGTAAATTTGCAGTGTGTTACTTTACTTAAAAGATATTCACATGCATGAAAACTTTTAAACTACTTGCATGGCGGTTAGCTTAGGGAAAACTCTGGATACCTGTTTTGGTGTTGTGATGAATCAGTGTTATAAGAAAAACTCTCATTGTAATATGAGAGTTTGAAATTTAATAATGAAAAAATGAAAATTGGTGACAAAATAATAATTTTGTTGAGCTCAAATTTTTTAATAAAAAAACAACAAATTACTACTGCTCAATGTGCGATCTCACAAATTACAATCTTTGAAATTGTGTTATTTTTATTTCGATAGCCTCTCATGTAATTAGGTGGCCTGAAGAGCCAATATCCGAACCGTTGCTCGGTTGGTTACACATCACAGTGTATATCTCCATTTTTCCTTCCTCGACTGGGAGCCTCTGTGGCCTCGGTGACCAGCTGGGGACTACTGGGTGAGGTGGCTCAGGGCCTCCGGAGAGATCCTGGGCCTGCGACTGCGGACGGGCAGTGGCAGTTTTTTTGACACTAGCTATTTAGCTAGGTCGGATTCAGCTGCTGTCTGGAGGAGAATTCTAGCGGTCGGCTGCTCTGGTAGGTAGTTTTCCGTGATTTCTCCGATCAACACCAGACGAATGCAGAAGCAGTACCCTAACGCTACGCGCAATCTTTCCTTCCTCTTCCTTGTCCTTTCATTCACTTCACATATACTTACACGCACCGCGAGACCGATCTGGAGTTTGCCTCCGCTGTGGCGTTGCCCCGCTGGTGTGCGATACCTGGTTGAGGAAATCCCCGCTAGCCGATGGTAGGTCGGCGCCTGATCTTTCCATCTAGCGAGTGACGCAAATGGAAACGCACTACACTTACGGGACTAATGACCTTAGCAGTTGCCACGCTCGGAATTATAATAGATCAATCTGGGGGTGGGGGCAGTAATCCAGACAGGCCCTAAACGGACGGCTGGAGACAAAAGGTCAGTTTCGGTCGACTCTGCGCGTCGACTGTAAGGGCCCCTTCGCACGGCGCGGCCGCGGCGCGCTTCGCAGCAGCGCGGCGCGTAGCAGAGCATTGGTTTGAATGGAGGCCTTCCCGCGTGCAGCGGGTGGCGGCTGCTGCGGCAGCCGACGCCGAACTCCCGCCACGCGAAGCGGAGGAGAGCGTATGCACCACTGCTGGCAGAACACAGCTTTAAATGGGAGCCTTCCCACTGCGCCGCCGGTCGCAGTGTTTTATCTGCTGCGGTCCCTTTGTTCGTCGTCGCCGGAGGGTCGGCGAAACATACCCCTGCAGAACCCACCCCCTTCCACGGCGGGCGGCGGTGGCTGCGGCAGTGGCGGCGTCGGAAGAGCTCTGCTCCTTGAAGGAAGCGCGCTGCGGTCGCGCCGTGGGAAGCCGGCCTAACTGACAGCACTAATACCCGCGAAGCAGCACCCACGTAACGCCTTTTTGTTCGCACTTGAAGTCTAGCAGTCTTTGATGAGTGTGGCAGGTTGCGACAGTTCTAGGATCGTTTACACTTAATGTTTTTTAACGGGCATTGCTTGAACTCATAATACACAAACAATATCTTTCTGGGACCGGCTTAGCTCAAAGCATCTGATGTTATTGCAGTGCCTCTGGCCGGGTAGTCCTACGGTTCGAACCCGACAGTGGCAGAATTTTTGACACCGGTTCAGGCCGCACTAGAACACCGCCCTCTGGAATATTCCAGAGGGCCCTGACTAGATTTACAATTTGAAGGCTAAAAGTATTTCCTGTCAATTCAGCCAAAACATGAAACTCGTTCAGAGAAACTCTCTCACTTTTGTTTTGTTTTCATTCACTTGTTGCGTGATTGATGACTTCCCATTCTGTACTTCAGATATATACTCTCTGTACAGTTTTTCGTTAGAATTAAACAAGTTTTTCATTCATCTATAAGTTAAAATATAACGTCGGTAAACAATTTAGCTAAATAAGTTTTTATTAGCAGTGGCAGCTCCTTGAGGCAAGCAAAGTAAGCACAGCCTACTAGTTTAATACATTTCATTATAAGAAAAAATTAATAACTTGCAATTTAATATGGTGTAAGTATTATTCATCTGGAAATTGGTGGTGAACACTCCCCCTCCCCAATTTCTTAAAGTTATTATTATTAGAAGGCACGCTAGAGGTTAACGAAACATATGATCCAGGTTCCCAAGTCTAATAAATCCAAAATTATTTAAGATAAAGAACAAGACACGAGTTGTAAATGAAATAATTCTAGAAATAGACAATTGTGTGACACGTTCAAAAGGTTTAGTAACTATGAAAATTAAAAAAAAAAAAAAAAAAAAAAAATTGATATAGAGGAATAAATAATATATTCATTTTAAAAACATGAATATGAAGATTTCCTCAAAGGATTTGACGTTACAAAATGGCTACACCACGTGTTAGAAGACTTTTTTTCTAAATATGGCATTGGATTTATCCACTTTTTCGTTATCATGGCCCCGTAATACGAGTTTTTCTGGCGAAAATTCGCCAACATTTCGCGCAGCATTACGACATAACTTTATCTTTTTAAGAAGTTCCTTCTGAAGCGCGAGAAAGCAAAATGATCTTGTCAGAAGAATTCGACAGCAAATTATTAAGAGGTATACCCAGGGAACGGTGCCATACGGACATTAGACAATGTATGAGCAAACAGGCGCCGATCCACGAGGAGGGAAATCCCTCCCCCTAAATTTTTTCCGTAACTATTAATTTTAAATTTTCACGAAACTTTCAAACAAAAAATATTTTTGGATAATCATTAAAATAAATAGAAATCGTATCGCAGTATGAGCTGAATGTAGTTTGCGACATTTTACAAAATCGGTAATAAACGTTACAGATTCGAACAAAAACATTTTGAATTTCCCCTCCCAAAATTTAGCTTTGAAATTTAGCTCAGAATATGTTTCTACTATACATCAATGAATCAGACAAAAAAAAGTGACATATGTATAAAAAATAAAACAAGAGGCCAAGACAAATTTGAATTAATGTCCCACTTGGAACCAGCTACTGAACCAAGTAAAAGCATGTCTGTAGAAAGCATTCGAAATTTTGGAGGACAAAGATAAAAAAAAAAAAATATATATATATCCACTCGTTGATCGACGCCATACTTGAATTTATTTTAACATCAAAGACACCGAAAGACCCAGAACGCCACATATTTCATCAAGCTCGTGAAGAAAGTGTCGGCATCGGATAAAATTGGGAAAATACAAGCGAATCTATATCCGGGGACAAATTAAAAAGAATTCAAGGAATTTCAGGAAAAGAATTGAATTAAACTCATATTTACAGCAGGAAATACACCATTTTTAAATGGCTTCAAAAAGAGCCTGAATCATACTCTAGTCAATAAATACGTTTATATACCCTCGAACATTAAAGCACTACACTCTCTGATCTGCGCGTGGGCAGTTTAAATTCTGCTTCACTTTCGTGCATCTGCTCATGCACCAAGCACCATGCACCATCTGCTCATGCGCATGTGCTCGTGCGCCAAAGATCGAAAATGCTGTCCGCTTTGCCGTGCACAAATTCCCCAACGGAAGGCCGTTGTCATCATGTCATAATTGTTTTGGTGTTCTTATTTAGCAAAACTGCTTTTACTTTTTCTCAAAGATGTTATAATTACACTAGATTGCTAACTCGACCTTCCAAAGTGAAGCCGGTGCGCCATAATTAAAACGGGCTAAAACTACAAACAGGCAATTGACAGCAAGGTGTAGTAAGTGTGGTTGCTGTGTGTTTTTGTGCGAGTTCGCAATGGTTCGCAATGCCAGACCCGTGCTGTGCGTACGGATGTACGAACCGACGAGTTAAAGGAGGGAATACACAATTTTTCAAGTACGTACTGTGCATTATACTTGTTATCATGCTTATTTCTGGTTATTTGCCTACCTTGTGAGAATCTGAATGATAAATCTATGCTGTTGCAGGTATCCTATGAATGACGAAGAGGAAGCTGAAAGTGTGGGTTATTGCTGTGAAGGGGAAGGATTTTGTTCCTTTCAGGAGCACCTGAATTTGCAGTGATCATTTTACAGAAGATGACTTTTATGTAAGCCCAATATTTATGTACCACAACTGAAGAGTGCAGGGTGTAATTTAGTGTTTGATAGCATGGCTATCAATGTTGTGTGGGATCCTAAAGCATATCGGTTTGTGGGTAATTGTGACTGTGGTAATAAATTTGCTGTGGAAGGTTCTGAAGTTTCTGCTACTGAGGCATAGGTGTTCATGCTGGTTCCATTGACAAGTGGAAGTGGCCAATTGGGTATTTTTTTGTAAATAAGCCGAATGCACTTGTTGCACTTGGTTGTGATATTTATGCCAGCAATTTTGAAGTAATCAAATGTAATTTAAAGCATCTAACTGCAGGATATAGTGTGTATTTTTTTGCCGATGCATGCCACAACTTGAAATTGTCTTGTAATGCTCTTGGAACATATCTAAAATTTAATGCCCCAGATGAAAAAATACAGTGGTTCTTTATTGAGAACGTAGAGAAAATTCAGTCTTCCATATCATTGAGTTTAGCTAACAAAGTCGCATGAAATTGTGTAGAATTGAATCGTAACCCTATGAAAGTAAAGTTAGCTGCTCAAACTTTAAGTTCTTCAGTTGGAGAAGCACTTACATTTTTAGATATGTCCCAAATTAGTGTGTTTCAGGGTAGTAAAGCTATTGTTAATTTCATTCAGGTCGTAGATCGAATCTTCGACTTCGTCAATAGCAGAAATGTTCTTACCAGGAGCTACAAAAAAACCCTCTTTTTTGACAATGTGATTAACAGAGAAATGCGGATTATTGAAGCCATAAATTATTTATTTATTCAGTTTTCTCTTTTGGGAAAGAAGTGTTTAACAGAGCTGAAAATCCTCTCAAGTATGTACTTACTTCTCAAGATAATATTGAGATGCTATTCTCAAGAATTAGGAGATTAGGTTGCAACAACATCTCCAATATTAAACAGTTTACTGCCGTTCTGAAGCAGATACTGCAGAAAACAGTATATCCAATTCTTCTGCAGCTAATTGCATTGCCCTTAATGGTGATGATGTAGGGTCAATTTTTAGCCCAAAATGGAAGGGAAATAAATTGGAAAGTGAGATGGTGAATCTGATATTCTACATTTCAACATTGGAGATGTTCTAAAGCCACAATTAATAGGCATAAGGGACAATGTGCTGTACTATGTGTGTGGCTTTATTGTTTGGTCTTTGACCAAATGAATTACTTGTTGTAATTGTGTTAATGCTTTATTCAGGGAAAGTGCTGTGCACAGTTACTCACATGGTGCAGTGTACACATGTGATTGTGTAGTTGATGTGAAAAACAGGTGGTTTTGTGTCAGCTGCAGAATGTGTGTATAAAACTGTACTTGAAACTGAGAAGCAGTTGTCTTTCCACTTCAGAGATAAGGGTGCTTCTGCTTCATATTTAGATAAGAAAGTGAAACATAGCGTAAAGCAGTTGTGTGCATTAAATAACGTTTTCCCTGGCACTAATTTTTGTGCTTTAGCTACTGCCGTAAATGATGTTGCTCATAAAAATCTGCTGATCAATTCAATAGTGGACATTTACTCAGAAATAACTTTTCTCCCAGGTCAAACATTTTGCTAAAGATGTTTGCTCTATCAGTAAAAGACATCAACAGAATAAGTTGATATTATTTAACAATATGTAAATATAATTCTAGTTATTAAGTGCCATTCTCTTCTAACATGTGTAACAATTAAGATCTTGTTGAAATAAAGATTATTCATATTTTTTATTTTTTAACAGATATAAATTATTTAAAACAGTGTTGTGTGTAATTCTGAGTATCCATTCCCTCAGGGTACGCTTGGTACTACTCGAATTCAAATTCCCGCCAACTTCATTCCCGTTTCTAATATGGCGACCAGCTTCATCTGATCCAATGCTTTGACTGGACTTCTAGCAATGTAGTGTAGTTATAAGCTCTATGCTTTCTCTGTGATGAATTAACTGTCACTTGGGCGCATGGACCTGGCGTGGCCGGTTGTAGGCTGTTCCGTATCAGGCATCGGTATCAGGAATGGCGATCTTGGGCGAACTGCGGCCAACGGCTCTTTTAGGAACAGGGCGGCAATGGCTGCAAAAGAGTGTTAGTAGAAGTATGTGCCATTCAAAACCGTACAGGATTGTTACTCGATGATGTAATCATTGTGAATTACAGCTTCTCCCATTTTATTCTACAACGAAAGTGTCATAGGCATTCAGTATTTTCAGTCTTCTAGATCCTTGAAAAGTGTAAACTGATCTTGTAAGTATTATTGTAAAACATTTGTTTATTTGATCTTTTTTTCGTAATATTTATGTAATTTACTGAACTTCTAGGGGGAAACGATAGTAAGTTAACGACACCAAGTGCTGATAAGTTAAATGAAAAATGACTTTTAATTGGCCGGTGTACTCTAAATATTTCCGACCCTTTCTTTTTTTTTTTATTTTTTATATATAGTGAAGCTTCAATCAGGCAAACGCCCAATTTACAATAAGTACACGTATTGTTTAGGTAATTGCTATCCACTTTATTTTTGTGGCAAAATCTATACAATCAATTTCATTTGTTGCTAATTTGAATAAAAATAAGTGGTCATTATATATTTGTTTCAAGAGAGCTAATCTTATGAAAACTTGATATTTCTACGTAGTTATGAGATGTTGGCGAGAGTAAATTTAGTTTCATGGCCATAAAATTAAAAAAATGTGTGGAATACTTTCAATTGTATATTAGTAAATTTTATAAGGTGACCTAAGTGTTGGAGCATACATGAGTGGGTGTCTAACTGGAGTAATGTGAACGGTTTTAAGAGCTGAGATAATTCTTAAATTGTGTAGAATTTCTTCCAACAAAACCCATCATTCTATTTGCCTTTTTCATTGCATGTTCTATATGTAAATCAAATTGGAGCGGTGGATCGAAAACAATTCCAAGATCTTTATATTCAATGGATTCAATGATTTGATTTTCAAATTTATATGGAAATTTAAATTGAATTTTTGATTTTGAATTTCTCATAACTACATTTTGATGGATTAAAATACACTTTATTTAGTATTGTTCCATTGTGAAACCAAGAATAGGCAGTCTTGAAGTATTTCACAGTCTCTTGTAGATTTAATTTCTAGACACATTTTTAAATCGTCCGCAAATAATAACATACAATTTATCTATTTAGATTTAATGTCATTTATACAAATCAAGAATAATAGGGGTTTAAGGTGCGACCTGTGAGGAACTCCTAATGAAACTTTTATCTCTCTAGAAATAAAAGATTTGTTTATGATGTTTTGAATTCTGACAGAGAGATAGTTTCTCAACCAATGTAAAAAAAACTCCATAAAAACGTAAATGTTTTAGAACACTTCCTAATTTTTTGTGTGTTAACATCCTAACACCCCCAATACCATAAAGCAAACTTATTTCATTTGCTAAAACAAAATTCTTGAGAAATTCATAATACTCTCTTTGGGTTACTGCTTAAGTTCATATGCTGTATCATATGTCTATCAAACTCAAGATAAATAACTTTTTTGGAATTTATTAGCCTTCTCACCTCAAGCTAAGGTCAATTACATGGATATAAGGATATTAGTGAAAATTTAAAAAATGCATCGTTCTGTTCGAATGCATTGAAGGAAAGTGATTAAATTGCTCAGAAAAATGCTCTAGGAAGTAGGAAGAAGTGTTAGGAAGACCCTGCAAAAGATAGACGTATCTTGATAATTGGTATTTTATTAAGTATCAATTAACCTGATGCTTTAATGATAGGAAGATGAACATTTTTGTTTATATTGATATCTAATTGATGTAATAATATGAGTTTTGGAAAAACTTTGCATTATTTAATTATTGAAATGGTTTCAATTTTTATTTCAGAAATGTGAACAATATGATTTAGGATTATTGGCATTATCTCTGGTATCTTCAGTAGTACTAAGAATTATTTCCAAAACTTAAATTGCAGTGTTGAATGGTGCATCAAACTTACTTGAATATCCCTTTATTATGTAGTGTTCTTTGTTGGATATTACATTTAAATTTGAGCAACTAACACTAATTGATAGTACTAGTACCATCAAATAAAAGTATAAAAAAAGTATTGGTAAAATTAAACGACTTCAAAAAGCAGATGAAAATATGCATGCACGTGAATTAAGTCATCAAATGGATGTAAATAGACAGGTTATAAACTTGGAATTATGTAAAAGTGAAGTTTTCTTTCCACAAACTTTTAATTAAATTCTCAATACACTTTATTTAAATTAAGCCTTTAAATAATACTTCTTAAAAAAGCATGTTTATAGTGCACTTTTTTTGCATTCCAGCTACACAAATACATTGATTTAATGCAAATACTCTCCAGTTGTCAAATGACAAAAATTATAGGGAGTGTCACAGCCTCAGCACAAATTAGCAAACATTTGCCAACTCAATATGAATCATTTCTTTGTGTTAATACTCACCAACTGCTCTTCCCAATTTAGTTTGGCCTAAATAACCTTTCATATAACTGAATAGAATACACTGTCTAAAATGTCATTAAATATGTGTATTAATGTTCATGAATTTTACTGTACCTATCCATGAAAAAGGGCATAACTTATTTGTGCATTAAATTTAACATTTAAATTAAAACCATTGTAAAAGCAATACATAGGTTCTTCTGTTTCCTTCCTCTCATTCATATCTTACATTCATTATCTTCTGTATATCAAGATAATTCCATCTTCCCAGATATTGCCATGAATTTTGACCCTTGCATCCTAATGTACATTGTTCACATTAAATTTAATGTGCGCTCGTGATAATTACTTTAACCCATAACTACAAGCATATGGTCTGGGAGACCGTTATAACTTTTGAAAGTATATTTCAACACCTTTCAGACACTTGTGCTTCTACAAACATATTTTGGTTTTCAGTTAATTTTATTTCTTTACATTCATGGTCTATTTAACTGTGTAAAAAAATAAATATTTGTGACTATTTTTTTACTTAGTCAATATGTTAGTCATAAGTCAATATTTTAGTTTGAATTTAAAGAAGAGAAAGATAATGTATTGTAACAAAGTTGAAACTGCAATTGTTTAAATTTGAGCTACTTTCTCATGCAAAAAGGCGTAATAAAATATTTTTTCTATGGAATTTAATAAAGATAAATTATTTCTTTATTAAATGCAATGGAAGAAACATATCTAATTGAAATAGTTCTTTTTACAATTTTAATTAATTGATTTTCGAAAAAAATGATTCTATGACTCATGCCTGTTTGCAGAGTTTCTATGACGCATGCCTGTATTAGTATAACAAAAATCCGTGCTTGTAGTTACGAGTTAATGTACATTTAATTAAATTAATGTAGAAATTTCTTACAGTGTAAGAGTTAACATACATGTGTATTTGTATTCCAATAGGTGACAAATTCGGTGATCTCTTTTTGCATTTCCACATTTCAGTTGCCCTTCAGATTATGTTTTTGTTGATTTTGCTAGCTAATAATATTTTACTAAGTTGTGTTGTTTTCAGATATTCATATTGTGATGATGGCTCATTTTCTGGATGGAAATCGTACTAGATTTCAAGAGAAACGATATCCAGAAGAAATTGGAAGAGACTGAACGTGTGTTTAAAGAAGAGTCTGTGAGTTGTAACGCACATTAAATTTAATGTGAACATGTACATTACGATTCTATAAAACAGGCATGAGATTGGCACTTGTAAACAATCAAGGCATTTCCATAGAAACGTATCTCAAGCCTCAGATAGTTCAGAATTGCTGAATACTACTGTTGGTTATATTGTAATTCAATTGTAATCAATTTCAATATAATTTAAATAGGTGAATAGCTTGGAAATTTTAAGATCTTGTGTTGTGTATACCTCAGAGTTTGTCAAATACCCATTTTAATTGTAATGCTGAGTATTGAAATAAGAACATACTTCATGACTTGATAATAATGAAACACTAGGGCAAAACAATTATATTTGCACCTTACAGTTCTCGTTTTTGAAATTTGTGAAATTAAATAATCACATGATGAAGTAGAAAATCAATTTCTGTATATAAAATAATTCTAAGAAGAAAAGATAGAAGTGTTTCAACATTTCTTTTTTGTTCTTTCTAATTCTTCATTTTCATATTATTTAAAGATAAAGTTTGAAGTAAAACAAAATTTACACACTAATATTTTCTTATCAATTTGACTTCCTATTTTTATCTTTTGGGTGCCAATTTTAACGTCATAAAATAGGAAATTTTAGAACCAATATATCCAAGGTAAAGGGAAGAGCTTATTCTCATACTAATTTCCTCATACCAAGTTTCCCCCAACATTTTTGTACATGCATAGTGAAGCGCAAATTTTTCCATAATTTTTCCTGTAAAATAAATACAGTGTATTGGGAAAGTCTCTCAGCGGCAAGCTGAATTAGGTGGTATTAAAAATTGCATTTATGTTGGCAGCAACCAGATCTCTGGGAAACACAGAAGCAGACCAACAACCATTATTTGAAATGATTCTGATGAATATTCAATGTAAATTTTCTTTCATTACAAGCTGCAGCTGGTGCTACCAATATAAATTCTGGTTCTGGCAAAGTCACCTGCACTGTGATGAGACTTTCCTGGTGCAAGTTAGAAAAGTTATGCTTTGTGTAAATGCTCTCTCTGAAAGTGAATATTGCAGCATTAGGTAAATCAGTTCAAGTGAGATACTAGCATTTCAAGTGGTTAACAAATTGATACGATCTATAATAATTTATTAGAATTAACCTATTTCAGAATTCATAATGGATTGTGGTTACTCTGATATTCTTCACTAAAAAGGTCAAACATATTCAGAATAGTCTTTTGGAAGAATTGCATTTGTTTTTTATTTTCTCTACTTTAGTAATTACTGTACTGTGTGGTTGTATAATTTTCTTCTTGTGTTTTTAAGCCAAATATTTCTGGACCAGAAAATTTTATTTTCGTATAATTAGTACATCGAATTAATGTTTTTATTGACAGCCAACATTATTATAATTAACACCAATACACGAGTGCTAGTTTTTGATATTCTCAACGTTTCAAGCATCTGGTAGGTTGTTTTGGCGTGAAATTTGAATCAAACCTGTTTTTCTTAGTGAATTGTGTCCAATTTTTTTGCTAACTCCATCGGATTGGCAAATTCCGCCCACGAATCAACGAAATGATCTTGCATTTCCCACGACACTTTCCTTTTCATTTAGTCCATGACAATTAAATTTAGCAGAGCATCGAAAGTATGGACGCGTAATCCCGACACCCATTCTCTCACGTAACAGTTCTCTCGCAAATATGCCCCATGTAGAATTACTACCTTTACTATGTTTAGTTCAATAGTTTTGTTTTCTAATATGAATTTAAATCTTAAAGGTTGTGAGCCTTGGAATGCCATGGATTTGGTTTTATTTGTAGATATACTTAGATTATATTGCTTTGTTATTTTATATAGTTCATATAGTGCCCTTTGCAGATTATCATCTGCAACTGAAATCTGGTCGTCAGCAAACATAAAAGTTTTAATAAAATTTTTTCCTTAAAAATTGTCTTCTATATTAAGTTTCATGATCTGTTTTTTCCATTCTCTCACAGCATTGTCTAGGTATAGATTAAAAAGTATAGGTGAAATACAACACCCTTGTCTGACCCCTTTATTAATATTTCCTTGGGCAATAATTCCAGATTTTAGTTTTATGTTTATCTGTGTTCCTAGGTATATATTTCGTATAACTTCGATCAAGTGCAATGGTATTCCTCTTTTTTCCATAATTTTCCATAGTTTTCCTCTGTGTACACTATCGAATGCTTTACATTAATCAATAAAGACTATGTAGGTCTTTAGGTTGTATTCTCGTCTTTTTTTCTATTATTTGTTTTAATATAAAGATATTATGCGAGCAGGATCTTCCTTTCTGGAAACCTGTTTGTTTTTCAAGTAATATACTGTCTACAATATTTCTCAATCTATTTATTATTATCTTCCCATATATTTTATATGCCGTATTCAGAAGACTTAGACCTCTATAATTTTCGCAGTCAGTTCTTGATCCTCTTTTAAAAATGGGTATTGCTACTGCTTTCTTCCATTCCATTGGTATTCTTTTTTGTTGCCAGCATTGATTTAGAAAATCTAGAAGTCTATATTTGGCTTCTTCTGGTAGATATTTGAATAGATCTATATTTAGATTGTCTGAGCCAGGAGCTTTTCGATTTTTACAGCTTTGTAAGGTTTCTTGAAGTTCATTAAATTCTATTTTATCAATTTCTGATATACATCTGTTCTTTTCCTTGCGGACTTTACGGAAGCGAAAACTGGACTATGAACTCCAGAACACACAGTAGACTTGCCGCAAGCAGCCGAGATGAGAGTTTTAAGATCAGTCGTGGGAGTAACAAGAATCGACAGATTAAAAAATGAGACCATCTGGAAAAATATAGGAATTTACAACTTAAATGCAAAAATTAAGGAATACAGAGAACAATGGAAGAAACACCAGGAAAGAATGGAAGACGACCATATTCCAAAGCAAATGCTTCAGTACATCCCTAAAGGAAGAAGCGTTGGTAGGCCCAGGAGAAGATGGTTAGATCAAGGAGGCGCAACGGACCAACCGGTCTAATGCTTGAGGGAGGAGAAGAAGAAGAAGACTATGTTTAGTGAATAATTGACGGAATTTCTCTGAATCATACCGGTATAATTCTAACAATTTTACTTTTAGTATATCGTAAGTCCACTCTCCTTCCTGTTCGTCCAAACTAATCCAGTTATTCACATTATGGGGAAGCTAACTTATCAATTGAAGCACCCATTCAGTTTCATTAATCCTTAACTGTCTGCATTGGCTTTCAAAAGCACGCAAATACGCAGTAATATATTCATTTTCTCCTTTAAATGTGCCTAAAATCTGACCTAACGTTATCTCCCTGCGAATCTACCCGGGTTCGGAGCTTTCTTCCGAACGTGCTCTGCGTGTATTCTCTTCAATCCTAAGCGTTGTAACTCCGCCTGCGGTTCCCTCTCCCTCTCACGTTCTACTCTATCTTCTTCCCTCCGTTCCCTTCTCTATATCCTTGCAATGCTGCTCGCCTAATCCCTCAATAAATTCCAGGTCATAATCCTCATGATCAATAATTAATTTTTTTAGCTTAGGAATTGTTTCTGTCCCATCTAACTTAATTCCTAGATCATTGCAACCCTAATCATCCGTCCCTTCTTGAATCTGCCGAGAAATGCCATCGCTCCCAAACAATGTCCACACTTTGCAGGAACATACCCTGGCTTCCGCTCTCCGCTAGCTGCTTTCTTTGTTCGAGTGCTCGAAGCGTTGGTCCTCGCTCGTCAGGGTTCGGTGAAGTCGGATGGCGTGCTCGTAACGAACTAACCTTCCATCCTGTCCCTCTTTCGTCTTCTTTCTTGAAGCCGCGCCTCTTAATTTAATCACTCCCGGCTACTCCACGTGGTGCTACCCGAAGCGTACCCCGCACTCGCAATTTCGCCCCCGTTTACTCCCACGGTGCCTGCAAAGTCACCCGTAGACTTGCTCGATCCTCTTGCTTGTTGAACCGCTGACCGCCAAGGAAAGACTTCAGATGCAGAAACAAATGAAAGTCGCTAGGAGTGAAGTCGGGGCTGTTAGGTGGATAGTCAAAAACATCCCAGCCAAAGCCCTGAAGGACTGTTTTTTGTCACATTGACTGTGTGTGGTCGGGCATTGTCGTGAATCAAAACCGCGCCTTTTGTCAGCATTCGTCGGCGCTGTTTCTGTATTGTGCGGCGCAGTTTCTTGAGGGTCTCGCAGTAAACAGCTTTATTAATTGTCACAAATCGCGTCAAAAAATCAATCCGCAAAATGCCTTTTCTGTCCCAGAAGACCGTGCAAATGACTTTTCGACGTGTGAAGACTTGCTTGGGTTTAACTTTTGCCTGGGACGAAGTGTGCCTCCATTCCATTGATTGGCGGTTGGTTTTAGGCGTATCATAAGCAACCCAAGTTTAATCCCCCGTGACTATCTGCGATAAAACGTTATCGTCATCCATGTGATAACGAGTCAAAAAATAGAGTGCACTCCCCATGCATTGTTTGTGTCGTTCAGCAATAAGTTTAGGCGCCCAACGTGCGCAAAGTTTACGAAAACCTATCATTTCAGTTACGATCTCGTAAATTTCTGTCCGCGAAACTTGTGGAAATTCAAACGCACGAAGTTCTTGTAAACGTACGGTTTCCTTTGATCTTCTCATCAACTGAACGAACCGGATCACCATTAACCGCAGTTGGAAGTCCACTTCGTTCTTCATCGTGCACTGTATCACGTCCTTCTTCGAACTGTCGACCCCATCTTCTCACCATTGAATTGCTCATCGCATTTTCTCCGAAGACGCTCACAAAATTTTCGACGAATGTCAATTGGTTTTACGTTTCTCGCATTCAGAACACGAATCACCGATCAAATTTCAGAAGCTGCGGGATTTCTAATCAATACAAGCGCTACGACGTACACACAACTGCCAGGGTGCTCAAAATGGCGTCATTTCGTTCTGCTTGACAGAGTGACTACGGGCATGCGCGGTACTGCGATCACAGCGCTGTCGCGGAGAATATTGGAAACGGAACTTCCTTTACGAACGGCTCTTGATTAAACGTACTGAGCAAAATAATTTCTCCTCCGCTGCATTTACATGCGCTCTCGTCATCTCGGAGATGTGCCGGGACCATGTGCGCTTCGATTTCTGCTTTCAAAATGCTTAGATGAGCGCCACCATAAAGGCCCTGAACGACGAGCTTGTAGCGTTGTTCCTCTGTGGCCATACGGAAGAGATACTGAGCGTGCCGGTTCATGTTTTGCATTTTCTTCAGTTCCTGAATAATAGTGGCGTGGTCTTTAATGCACGCTAGTTTCAGCGTGGAGGAAGCGGGAGTGACCGTACCGCGCAGATTCATACATAGTTTTGGCGTTTAGTAAATTGAGGCTAGCTTGGGTGTGTGGCATTTGAATACAGATTTCCCCGATTACCTCGCGGGGGCAGGGAGCAGGTGCGCGTGTGTTTTGATGGCGGAGGCGGGCGTGGACGGGGCTTCTTTCGCAGATACAATTTGGTATCTTCTACTGATGGGGAGGGCGTTTTGATACAGCCACGCTTGTGTAGGGGGGGCGGTTTCTGTAGGTTGCTGAAGGCGTTCCCCACCAGTTCCCACCCCTCGTCTGTCAGAGTAGGGATTGTTTCGTGGAGCGAAGTGGAGTCGCTTTGGCTGTCGCCGTGGCCTGAGTTCGTGTCTGGCGGGGCGCGGCCGAGAGCTTAGTTCCCCGGAGACATTGCTAATTTCTGAGGCGGGCGCGTCCGATTGGCGAGGGCGATGGGGTGGTAGGGCGTGAAGAGAAGTCACCAGCTACATTCGCCGGTATGCCTGGGCTCACCAGGCCGATAGTTTTCACAGTTATCGGGCAGCGGTGCGCTGCTGGCACAAGGCGACTGCTTCGATGGCGGCGTAGCTCCTCGATATCTTGTTGCAGGGTAGGATCCTTTTGCCGCAGAAGTATGCCGAAGACGGTGATTCCGTATTGGCCGCTGCAGTATCGATTTCGACGCGGGAGGGAGGTAGACCGGCTGAGTGTTAGATGTGCCCTAGCACGAGTACACACGTCTAGCTGGTCGGGCCGACGTCTAGCTGGACGAGCAGGCTTTCGCCCGTTTGCGTGAAGCGAGGGACCTTCATAATAGTCAATTAACTAAACCACAGTTTCGGAACTAATTCGAAATTTGTTGGATCACAGTTTCCGTATGGTATGTTCCTCACCAACTAAAACACAAGTTATAATCCCAAGTTCGAAACATGACTGACATTGGTATTTCAATGTGGGAGAATGAGCCACTTCTGGCACTAGTTCCAACGAAAGTGTTAAAGTTTGTACCAGCTGGAACAAACACGCGAATATGAAACTCGTTCGTAAGGATAGTGCGTCGGCGCGCGAGGGAGCGGCGGCGCTTCTTCCCCGAACGCACTATAGACGCTGCAGCCGCTGGGGCTTGTGCAGCGTGGGCAGGTAGCGCTTTAGCCATGTCTTTGTGGTGCACATCAACGGCAGTCTCCGAGTTGAGCAGAGTCCGAGAAACAGCGTTGACGAAAGCTCTCAAACAAATGAAGTTACCCCCATATCTCATGAACGTGAAGCATCTTCCTGTTTAATGGTTACATCATGAGTTGGCAAGTTGGAAACAGCGTCGACGATAACTCAAATGAAACGTTTGCCACATTCTTGAGGAACAAAGCATCCTGTTTAATGGTGGTCCATCTAGCATCAGAGTAGAATGTAAGAGGATCCTTCTCTTCGACACTAACCTTTGAACATTAGTTAACCCTTCGAATAGTTTTCAGCAGGGGAAATTAAACAAGGCTTTAACTTACTCAAAATCAAGCATCTGAGGAGAGGTATATACCTCAGACGTCGAGGTTAAGAAGCCTCCTTCCTTGAGTGGTTACGGCCCACTCTGAATGTCGGCAATTTGATGTACATCAACCGGAGTCTCCATGTTGGAAACAGCGACGACAAAAGCTCTTAAACCAATGTTTCCCACGCATCTGAGGATCATGAAGCTTCCTGCTGTTTAATGGAAGCATCTTCACAGTAGAATGCAAGAGGATCCTTCTCTTCGTCACTAAGTTTTCAACTTTGGTGTGTCCTTGGAAACCCTTTTGAGCTGCAAAATTGACCGAGGCATTAACTTGCTCAAAATCAAGCGTCATCTGAGGAAATGTGTACACATCAGGTGTTATTCCATCGGGGTTATCTAGCCTCCAACCTGGAGTGGTTGCTTCTCACTCTGATCCAGGTGCCGATGTAGGAAATTCGCGCTCAACAGGTGTCTCCAAGTTGGAAACAGCGGTGGCTCAATCAAATGTAAAGATTTACACACACCTGAGGAATATGAAGCAGCCATCTGTTTAATGGAAGAATCTTCACAGTATAATGAAGGAATATCCTAATCGTCGATCTGAAGTTTCGAACATTGGGTAACCCTTTCAATCGTTTTCTGGATGCGAATTTGGTCAAGGCTTGAAATTGCTCAAAATCAAGCATCTGAGGAAAGGTATATACCTAAGTCATATCGTGGAGGTTAAGAAGCCTCCTTCCTTGACTGGTTGCGGCCCACTCGGAACCAGTCCATGTCGGCATTTTGGTGTACATCAACCAGAATCTCAAAGTTGGAAACAGCGACGACGATAAGTCTCAATGAAATGTTTCCACGCATCTGAGGAACGTGAAGCATCATGCTGTTTAATGGAAGCATCTTCACAGTAGAATGCAAGAGGATCCTTCTCTTCGTCACCAACTTTTCAACTTTGGTGTGCCCTTTGAAACCCTTTCGAGCTGCGGAATTGATCGAGGCTTTAACTTGCTCAAAATCAAGCATCATCTGAGGGAAGGTGTACAATCAGGTGTTATGTCATCGGGGTTTACTATCTCCCAACCTGGAGTGGTTGCTTCTCACTCTGATCCAGGTAACGATGTAGGCATTTTGCGCTCAACATAAGTCTCCAAGTTGGAAACAGCGACAAGTCTCAATCAAATATAAAGTTTCACACAACCTGAGGAATTTGAAGCATCTATCTGTTTAATGGAAGAATCTTCATAGCAAGATGATCCTTATCTTCGATCTGGAATTTTGAACATTGGATTCAATGGTTTTCTGGATGCGAATTTGATCATAGCTTTAAATTGCTCAAAATCAAGCATCATCCGAGGAAAGGTGTACACATCAGGTGTTATGCCATCGTGGTTAACTAGCCCTCAACCTGGAGTGGTTGTTTCTCATTTTGATCCAGGTGCCCCTGTAGGCATTTTGGCGCTCAACAGGAGTCTCCAAGTTGGAAACAGCGACAAGTCTCAATCAAATGTAAAGATTCACACACACCTGAGGAATATGAAGCATCCATCTGTTTAATGGAAGAATCTTCATAGTAGAATGAAAGAGGATCCTTATCTTCGATCTGAAGTTTCTAACATTGGTTAACAATTTGAATCCTATTTAATAGAAACATGTTGAGAGTAGAATGCAAGAGGATCTTTCTCTTCGATACTTGCACATCGGTTAACCCTTTGAATCATTGTCGGGATGCGAAATTGATTTAACTTGCTCAAAATAGCGTGATCCGCCGGAGGCAGGCGGGACCAGCGGTCAGCTTTATTTGACTCAGTAGCAATCCATGTACAATCAAAACTTAAATTTAAAAAAAATACACAATGGGCTATATCTAATAAAATACAATCATCAGAATGCGCAACGCGGCGGCGTAGGTTGGCTACCACCGCCGCGTTGTCGCAGTACAAAAGCACATGACAAGTAGGGTAAAATACAAGAGCATACAATAAACAGTAGAGGGCGGCCTCTAATTCCGCTTCGGAGATGTTTTGTGCGGTTGCGGAAGCCCACGTCCACGCGACACATTCGTCGTCCGAACAGAAGGCACAGGCTTGAGAACTCGCATCACAGAAGAATTTGATATCCGGTGTTCGCGGGCGCTGATGATGTGCCGCTCTGGGTGTAATGCGTCGTATCCACGGGACTGCATGTGCGGGGTCCAGCAGCAAGCGGGCGAGCGGGAAGGTGGCCGTGGCCGCCACCGTAAGCCAGCCTATCATACCTGCGAGGGAGAGCCGAAAACGACGGCTACTCAACCATGCCGTAGGCACGTTCCGGACGTTGCGCACGTATTGCTCCTGTGCGGTAATTGTTTTGGTTTGTAGGTCTAGTATCACCCCTAGGTATGTCAGTCTAGTCGTTGGTTCTAGTACGCTTTTCTCTTTGTTGATTTGAAATCCCGCCGAGACGAGGGCCTGGCGGTCGCGCACTAGTTGGTCCCGGTCGTTGTTACAAAGGAGCACGTCGTCATAGTAGATGAATGATGTAGAGGCACAAAGGGAAGTGATGGCGGAACGCATGGCCGTCTGCATGATGAGGGGGGGCCATTGACCACCCCATCGGGAGGCATGTAAACGACCACCCGTGCCGACGTATGACGACTCCAAAGAACTTACGGCATTGTTTATGCAAGGGCAGATGATAGAAACCGTCTCTGAGATCGATGTTGATGGCCCACTCGTGATGCTGGACGGCTTGCAATACCTGTGCTGGGGACGGCAGGCGTACGGGTGGCGGAGAGTAATGGGCCGTCCATGAGGACATGTTGTAGATAATCCTGTGGTTACCTCCGGGCTTGGGAACTGCGCCCAAAGGGAAAGCGTTCACGATGTCGTCCGGGGAAACAGGTTCGAGAATGCCGGCGGCCGCCATATTGTCCACTGTTTTCCGTAGTTTCGTGCTGGTGGGACGAAGCGCTAGTGGCACTGTCGTCGGTGGCACG
Source organism: Gryllus bimaculatus (assembly GCA_017312745.1). NCBI lineage: Eukaryota > Metazoa > Arthropoda > Insecta > Orthoptera > Gryllidae > Gryllus > Gryllus bimaculatus. Next base: position 7,161,764 of record BOPP01000054.1, read on the forward strand.
TGTTGTATATCCGTTGTGAAAATAGGGTGGCTGACGGTGGGTGTGACGCGTTTCCGAAAGACGACGGGCGGCACTTCGCGTAACGGCGGTCGTCTCCAAATGTGTGGCGGCGGCAGCGAGCCGTCGTCTACAGTCGTGTCCGGGTCAGTTGAGGAGGCTGAAGAGTCCAAAGCGCTGAGGGCCTCTATGGCGGGGCGCCAGAACGCCCAATCCACGGACACGATGTCCGGTGGAGGAGGTGGCGGCGGTTGAAGTTCGTCGAATATCTGTAGTATTTCCCCGTAGTCGACGAAGTGGCCAGGCTCCGTTGGCGAGAGGGTGGGTGGGGGTGACTGTGGGCGCCGGCGCAGCCCGCACCATAGGTGTCGCCATCGGGTGTGCAACGAACCGGTAGGCCGGTTTACGGTTGCGTTGGGGCCGTGTCCGCCGGCGGCGCGCGGGCACGGCCGCGTTGAAAGGGCCCCCCGCGGGGCGGCCGCGCCGGTCGTGATGGTGGCTGCGGGCGGGAACGGCGGTGGCGGGTGGCGTACGGTGATGCCAAAGGTGTCGCATTCGGTGGCGTTGGCCGCCGCCACCCGCCAACCGTGCCGGATGGCAATTACTAGCAGCCTCACCCTCTCGCGAACGAAGCGCTGGTCACTTTCTGCCATCTCTTCAAATGATGGCCGAAGGATGGTGAGAAGACGCGCCTCGACCTGATCGCGCTTGGGAATGGCCGGGTTGTCCGCCTGCGTGGCGATCCAATCCCAAGCGCGAGGCAGGTCGAATTTGGTGTCCTCCTTGGGTTGCTGCGACTGTGCCGTTCTCAGCAGGGCAGATATAGTGTCAGCTATGAGCTGCGCCTGCTGCGACGGGTTGGGCGGCTCCGTCATCGTTGCTCTGGATGGTGAGGCGAAACCGTCGAGCGTAGTCTGGCGGCTGCTGGTTGTGCGTTGTCCCGAAGACGTGGAACGGTTGGTTGCCTCGGGTGAGGGCTGCCGGCGTTGCCTGGTTGACCGAGACGTTCGAGGTGGCATATCCAGGAAGTGCGTGTCGACCGTTTCGGTCCGCGTCTCTGCCCCGACTGCTTGTGAGGTAAGGTACCCATCTCTGGCATATTAGGGTTTACAAGCCTCCGAAGTTGAGTGGCTACGGCTCACTCTGCACCAGCTAGCCATGTAGGCATTTTGATGTACATGAACGGGACGCTTTGGGCTGGACGTGACAATGAAGAAAACTCGAAAGAAATGGTTATAGTCTCCATAACCCCAAACTCAACAGCCGGTGGAAGTAAAGGTCCAAATATGGGCTAGCTTTTGATTTTTGAAAGTAGTTGGCAAACTTTTGAACATATGGGCTGTTTAAACATTAAGTCGTAATTTCAATGAAAAAACTTAACTTCCGCTTGGTAACGTCGCAAGGGAAAGAATGAGAACATGGAATGCAACTGCATGTTCTAATGTGACTGAACGACACCCCACACGTGTAGGTCCACATTTGTTCCACTCCTGAAACGTCGGACAAAAGCGTGTTAATGCGGAATTGATACAATGCATTATACACGGGTATCATTTGTGGTTTTCTAGAGGTTTTTTAAATATTTGGCCCTTGATCAGTAACAAACGAACCGCCTTGAGCTCTTAAGGAGTGACTTGGACTTTGTTTTTGCTACATTGGGAATATTGTCAGAAGTACATTGTTCTGTATATCCTATTTATCCTCACATTCTTCAACATAATAGGACGTTACAATCAGGTAATGAGTTTTCTTATAGTTATCAGTCCATATTCGCACGTCCTTACACATTGCGACTTACCTATGACATCCTTCACTTTAGGAATGATCTCACCTCTAACTTGTCGATCTGTATCTTTTATTGGACGAGACTGTTCTTGGAGAAGGTAAAACCTCCGCGTTGATGTGTTTGGGACGTGTATTAATGAGTTAAAACTATGAATCTCTCGCTACTGACAATACTGAAGGGGCTGATACCAATTGCTCACATTAACACACATTTCTTTATTCGCTTCTGTATCTACACTGGAAAATGATGTGCTTGATGATGACCTTATTTCCCAACACGTGCCTGACCTGTGGTGCTACCCTTACACGCAACTCAGGGCCTCTGATTTTCACAGATGACGGCCTGCTCCTGGGGGAGGTTTCCGGTTTCAGTCGTGTTTGTTTTTTAGTATCTTATACGCCGCGCTATAGTTGTCCCATTTTGTGCAGCCCTTCATTGTTGTCAGTAGCACTCTTTACTTTTGGTTGGCACTATTTTGTAGGCTTACTTTTTGCTGCTTGTTTTCATTAGAAGTGATGAAATGGCGGTCGCCTCGTTTCAAGTGATCCCCGGTTCAGCGAACTGGTTTTTGATCTTTATTGGTTTTAAACTTTTACAAGTACGGAATTTTTCGGCATACATTATGAATTACAATTTAGTACAATGAATTCTGAATTTCAGTTCATATTGTGTGCATTTATGGCGAATAAAACTAGTAATGTGCTTTTACTAAACTGTGCTTTTTGATGAGAAAATTATGTATTTAGGATATAACTCTTATGATAATTTAAATTTCATAGTTTCTATACATTTACATTGATTTTTCCTCCTATCCGTCCTCTGCTTTTACATAATAATTTTTATCTTGCCCTACGTTGTGTCTGCTGCAACAACAGCCAGGGCGCTTATATCAGCCCCCGGGCAGGGCGTGGCATGCTTGGTCAGACGCTCGTGCTGGCCACTCATGTGAGTGGGGATATAATGAATTTGTTTAGTGAGAGTGTGTTGAATAGCCCACGATGTTTCAGAATCTTCTGGTGGAGCTTCTTTCTGGCCTACGTGCGGAGACGCGCGCAGGATATTTCTGATAAGTGGCCAACTCCATCCGGTCTGTGCCTTTGCTCGGTGCTCTGCGTGACCTCGGCGCTTTTGCTTACATGTGCGTCTGCCAATTAATGCGTCTGCCTTTTAACCCATTATGACGTGAATTAATTTTTTGTGAAAAAATGAAAGGGAAGTGATTGGGTATTAATAAGAGACTTTATTCGGAATACAAAACGAGATTTTTAATCGTTTCAAAAAATACTTTTTTGATATACAGCTGGTGACCATATGGTCACGCTAGGACTTCACATGAATAAAAGCGCTAAAGTTTGATAGAGAAAAATTATTGAATCTTCAGTCTTATAAACATGAATTATCAATCAGAAATCTTCTTTGGTCCTGATCTTCCACAGACGGAAGTTAGGTGACCCATCTACATGGCTCCCACAGTATTTTTCCATTCTTTTCTGTTCTCTGCCTTCCGCATTGCCTCTTCAGGCTCATACCAGTGAATGTTTTACATTGGTCTATCCATCTCATGGCTGTTCTTCCTGGCCTCTTTTTCCTTCTATTTTACTTTGAACTATCCGTTTCTCAAGCCATAATCCATTCCTTCGTGTCCCAGGAATCTCAATATCTTTTGCTTGCAAATGTCAGCCAATCTCTGTTGAATGTTTAGTCTATTTATGATTGAGAGGTTAGTCTTTCTTTCTTTCCATGATACTCTCAACAGTCGCCGGTAGGCCCACATTTCAAAGGCATTAATTCTTTTTATATCTGTTGTCTTAATAGTCCCGGTTTCTGCTCCATATAACATCACAGAAGGCTAAAGTCTTAAGTAGTCTTAGTTTGCTATTTCGGGATATGTGGTCATCTTTCCAAATTGGGGTAAGCCTACTCACTGCCTCTCTTCCTAGAGCAATTCGTCTTCTTATTTCTTTAGATGATCCTCCATCGGTCTGAACTATGGAGCCAAGGTAAATAAATCCTGTCACTTTTTCATAATCTATTAATGCGTTTGATGGTGGGAGAACTTTTCCTTTATCCACTATCATTACCTTAGTTTTGGCCTTGTTGATAGTCAGTCCATATTTGTTACTCGTCTTTTCTATTCGTTTTATTAGTTGACTCATTTCTTCCCCCGAATTTGCACATAGTATGGTATCATCAGCAAATCGTAAGTTGTTGATCCTTTCACCTCCAATTATTATTCCGCCATTCCAATTGTCCAACGATTCTCTCAATATTTGTTCACTATAGATGTTAAATAAGATAGGAGAGAGTATGCTACCTTGTCTTACACCTTTCCTCGGTTTGAATTGCTCTGACATCGGATTGTGTGTTCTTACTACTGCCGTTGAGCCTCCATATAGATTCCGAATTAGGTGAATCAGATGTTCAGGAACCTCCATATCTTGTAGAATTATCCAAAGTTTCCTCCATTGAACGCAATCGAAGGCTTTATTGTAGTCTACGAAACACAGTACTAATGACTTATTGAATTCCTTGTTGTTTTCTATAAGTTGTCTGACATTTAAAATCTGTTCCCTTGTTCCTCTGCCTTTGACAAATCCAACTTGTTCTGGCGTTATTTGGTTATCTAAGTAATATCTTAGTCTTGCATGGATAATATTCAATAAGACTTGATGCATGTGAGATGAGTGATATAGTACGATAGTTGCTGCAGTTCTCTGTTCTACCTTACTTGTGTAGAGGAATAAAGACTGATTCAGCCCAATATCTTGGCCATATGCCCGTGGACCACACTTGATTACATAGTTCCCATAAAATTTTTACTCCTTTTTCTCCAGCTATCTTTAACATTTCTGCTGTGACTTCGTCAGGACCTGGTGCTTCGTCAGAATATATGGTTCTTGTTCCTTAGGTATAGCTCAGTTATTTGAGATCTCTGCAGGGTCTGCATAGAGTGTTTCACAATATTTTCTCCAACATTCTAGGATATCATTTGGGTTTGACCGTACTATACCATTCTCATCTTTAATAGCTGATATCTTTATCTTGAATTTTCCTGTTAATTTTCTTATTTCTTTGAATAGTACTCGGGACTAATTCTTGTTGGCATGTGCCTCTATTCTTTCACTTGTCTCGTTAATGATTTGTTTATTATCCTTTCTAATTTTTCGTCTTATCTGAGCTGATAATTGCCTATACAACGGTGTACACTGAATCCCTTTTATTTTCAGTTCTCTCCGGTCTTCTAACAATTTTATAGTTTCTGAGGAAAACCTGCAACCTTTCCTTGGTCTCTTTGTTCTTTTGGCCAAAATTTCATTTTTTGGTTTCTTGTAATGTCTTTTTCAGATTATCCCAATTGCTAATTTTATCTTTATCTAACTTCTGCTGTAGGAGTGTTCCAAATGCTTTCCATTTGTTTCCACTATTGAGACGTGTATTGGGATTGAGCTGTCGTTTAGTGTTTTTCAAGCTTAGCCGCATTTTGGTTATAAGTAGTTGATGCCCAACAGTCCGCACTTGGTCTTGTAATTACATTTTCAATACTCGATCTCCATCTTGAATAAGGCATTAATTAATCTGGTTTTTATATTCTCCATTTGGGGATGTCCATGTATAGAGTCTTCTTGGATGATATTTGAAGTGTGTTGGCAATAACCATAGATGGGCCTTGACAGAATTGAATCAATTTTTCTCCTGCTTCATTACGTGTACCAAGTCCATGTTTTCCAGCAACTTCTGATTCTGTACAGTTCTTACCCACCTTTGCATTGAGGTCACCTTGAATCATTGTAACTTCAATCTTTGGTATATGAACTAACACCTCAGCATGTCATAAAATTCGTCTATTTTTCTTCGTCGGCAGTGGAGGTTGGGGAATAGACCTGTACAAAGTTTAATCTGCATGGAACGGAGTTGAATTTCTCTACTATTATACGATCACTTATTGGAGTGTACTCGATGATTGATTGGGACCACTTCTTGTCCACTATTACAGCCACACCATTACTGGAGATCTCGCCGTTCCCTGAGCTCATAATCTGGATCCCCCTCAGCAGATATGAAGTGACCACTATGACGCCAATGAGTTTCTGATAAACCCAGAATATTGATGTTGCATCTATCCATCTCTCGTTCAGTTTGACAGTTTTTCTTGTCGATTCAGTTCTCTTATATTCCATGTTGCAATATATTTGGTTTTACATTACTTAACACGGCCTGTAGCTGCACTCCCCAGGGATCCCATTGAAGTGCTTTTCCTGGAATTATTTTTAACTGCAGGCTGCATCATGATGGGTTTTCTTGGGAAGTCATAATGAGGGTAGTCTCGTTGCTTTCCCTGGTGGTAGCCAGTAGCTTCTACGAAGATGGAGAACGCCGCCGTTGGATTATTAGAATCTCATTCGCCGCTGTCTCTGAGATGGGTGTCCTGTTACCATCCAACCCCATCTAGTGTGAGTGGCCTTTTTAAGATTAAATCAAATACTTGCCCACTTCACACCCCCTTACACCTTTCAATTTGCTGACCTGATTTCCCATTGGGGTTGGTTACCCAATCTTCCACCAGGTTGCTCAGCGTAACAGGGTCGCCCCGTGAAGGCAAGTGTAAAGGAGAGTAGGAGAGGCTGATGTGGTCTTGGAGACCATATGTTGCGCATCACACACGCACCCTAGGACCCCTACCCTATAAAAGCTCTACATGAATATATAACAGAATACAAATTCCAATAACCACTAAAATCTGATTTTGAAGGATCAACTTGTGCAGATGGCTGATTTTCACAAATAACTGGAGCAATTAATAACATTTTCTCATATGATGTTTGAGGAATATCCATTTTACTAAATACTTTACTCCATGGTTGAGTTGACTTAAATTCTTTGACATTGGCTTCTTAGCTTTAAAATACAATGAACATTTCACAGATGTATACATTGCATACTAATAAATGTTCGTGTCGCTTTATTGTTGCAAATGAGTAACTAACAAGTCCATCACAAATATTACGAAATCCACTTACAAATCTAACAGTTGATCCTGGATAATCTGTATTTGAAATATAATGAACTTCCCAAATTTTAAAAGAAACTCCTTTCCTAACGTCAAAACGATTACTAATTTTTATTCTCACAAAGACCTTTGACACATTCAATATATGGTTTATCCAACTTATCACAAATATTACAACCACTAGATTCAGGCCATTTCTTTATTACAGCACTCCAATCCTCATACTTAAAATCACGAAATACAAATCTAGTTTATTTATCATTACATTCCTATACGACGCCTTACAATAATCAACAAAATCATTCAAATCAAACATTCCACATATTAAATCAACAGTTGAACTCCAAGGTCTTGCAGCACTCTCAGGAGCTCAAGCCAGCTCCCATCTGCCAAAAAGCTTCAATTGGTTTAAAAACCATTCTTGTACATCTAATAATTGACGGCAACATTCCCCAACGAGCTCTATGGAGACGCTTCTTGCCAAAACAACGTCTCCTTCCATATCTGAAACGTCTGAACTTTGATACGAATCTTCGCTTCCCGATGAATCTTCCTCTCCTCCTAATCCAGCGTGACCGTCTCCACCGTCGAAATCTCGCCAGCTGTCTCGACATTTCCAACGAACTTTTCTTCCACACACCACAAAGAATTGGCTCACCAATACTCGCCCGCAGAGAAAACAATATCCAACCTGCTCTTCAAAGCCGGATCTGTAACTGAAAAAAATTTGAAATCTTAATTACAGCACGAGTGAAACAACAAACATAACCAGATTCACACTTAACTTCAACTTTGAACGGACGACCTTCCTACAATCTTTTCAAAATAGAAATGTTTTCTAAATAGTCACATTTTTTATTCGCGCGCCCACGAGTACTTCGCGATTCTTTTCGCCTCATGTTCTGAATATTAAACTTCTTTTTTCGACTGCAACTTAACTTAATGTCTGGCGATTCACTCTGCCTTTTTTTAGGAGCTGTCCCCGGTTGCTCAGGCAGTCCTATTGTCTGTTTTCCTGTCTTACTCGACAATCTTGGATACGGTGCCCTATCTTATTACAATTTGTACATACAATTTCTTTACATGATTTTGCAATATGTCCCGTTTTCTTACATTTATAACACGTAATACTGCTCGAGAATGAACCTCGTTTTTGCAAGCCACGGTCATTTTCTTGCTTTACATAATATGCGTTTTGACCAATTTGTGTTTGTTTCCGTGATTGAAAATTACTGTTCTTTGTTCCGTACTTTTTGATTTTTTGATTTTGAGAGCAAATAGAACTCTTCCTCCAATGCTACTTCAATTAATTGTGATTTGGAGTTTTTCTCGCTCTTGGTTTTGACAATGGTTTTAATTCTGTGATCTTGAAGACCTTGTACGAAACACACTTTTACAATTTCTTCCATGATTGCTATCCCGCCTTCAATATATGAAGAACTTATTTGTTCTAATTTACGTCGTGTTTCTTTATATAATTCAGAAGCCACATTATCAATTCGCGAACCCCATTGAATGACTGTTTCGTCTAGGTTTTGTTTACTCGCGAATAATTTACTTGCATAATAATCAAGAGTCCGTCGGGTTTCGTAATGTTCATCTAGAATATTTCTAACTTCTAGAGTATTTCTAACATCTTCCCAGGTATTTCTTTGTTTAATCATTAATTTAGCTTTTGCCTCACCACAAATTTTAGCTTCTACGAAACGTAATAGAAGGGGATATTTTAATGGATGAACTATCGCGGCGCCTGGTTTCTCTCGTATGTTATATATTGTGAGTTGTCTGTAGGTTACATTTTCAAAAACAAAGATCCTTATTATTTAAAGAGTTTTATTATTATTATTATTTTGAAAACACAAAATGTATATTAAAAATATATATTTCACTTTTTATTCTTGGCATGTACGACGCTTCGGCGAGGTTTCTTCGTCTTTTTCAGTTACAGATACGTATTTGTTATAAATGTTTAGACACGATAAATTCCTCTGGGATGAAGCTTTTGGTACTATAACGTTGGAGAGAGGAATCGTTGGTAGGGATATAACAGATTGGTGGTGGTGGTGGGGGGGGGAGGCAACGGGAGCGGAGGAAAGCTATATCTGTGGAGTGGAACAAAAGGGGAGGTGACATTTCGTCGCTAGGCAATGAAAACCTCGTAACTCAAATTGATCAAACTTTACAGGAGAAACAAAAAACTAATTATAAAAACCACATGACCTGATTAGCCAAATGAAGTGGTTTCTGCTCCACAATATGGATCCGGTCATTGATACATAAGACTTATTGCACTTCAAATTGTCTGCTGGGTTTTGGAGTTACGTGATTTTATATACGTGGTAGTAATATTTTTGGTAGTAATGGAGATAAGAGGCATATAATGAGTGCAAAGTTAAGAATTGAAATGAATGAATGTTTTATTTTTTTAAATACTTAATTAAACTTTGCATTATTAGTGTATTATGAAACATCTGCAAGGATACATTGTTACAGATATAAAGTGAAATTAATAATTTTACATTGATTAAAATATTGGAATCTGGATGTTAATAAATTAGTGTTTAAAAAACAGAAATAATATTGTTAGTTTTAATTAAACTTTTATTACCGTAAACATTTGTGCTGTTCATTAACATTTATTATTATTACTATTACAGCTACTATAACAATCATCTATGGCTGTAAACAAGTTTATTTTCGGGTGCATTTTTTAGGCACGGACATGTTCTCTCATTACAACTGTGAGGCGGTGTGTCATAAAATAAATGCACATCCTTAGGAAGAACCAGCTTTAGATGTTGCAAATGCGTAAACTTGTCTGCACGGATCTTTAGTGGTGAACTGTGCAAAGGGGACATTGTAAATGATCTGAGTATGTTTGACATCCTTTTTGGAAGTGTTTCCCATGTATCGCTGAATTTAAATTTATATTCAATTTTACCGGAGGGATCATTCTTGAGACACCGGATATCAGTCACTGTTGGATCCCCAATTTCGAAACTTGGCCGAATAGACGAATACAACTTGAGTTCATCGTAGGACATGAAAAACGTGTGGTCCAAATAATTGACAACATAAGGTCTAGCATTTTGTCTTGCTGTAGTACAAACGTCTACATAGCCAGCAGGAGTATAAATGTCTGTTTTTTAACTTCCTTTCCATGGTGGAGTGCATTGAATCACACTCCATTTGAGTGTGACCTTTCTCCAGATATTTTTGCACTATTGTAATTCCTTTCTGATTGGCGAGATAAGCCAGTGCATTACTCGTGACTGGGTTTCGATTCTGGTACGTGCATCCGTCGCTATAGAAAATAGCTTCTGAAACATTTTGGACGTAAGCTTCTAGAAAATGCGCGAGTATACTGGCAAATTCCGAAGCTGTTAGTCCGCCTTCACTCTCGTGCCAAGTGTAACAATAACCGTCGTTATTTTTTAAATCATAGATAGTAAAGTTGTGGACCTTAAGTTTACTTTTATAGTAAAGTGCAGATGCTTTTAGTCTGGGAAAAAGCAGAAGTGCTTGAAGGTCCATAGTGAACACTCTAGCTGGTCCTAATTTATCATTATTTTTTTCTCTTCCCTTGCCTCAGTTTTTCGAGCCATATGCAAAGAGTATTCATTGTCTGGGAGATTGCCTGTCTGGTGAGAAAAACAAAGATCGCACTGGTCCTTTTTAGGTGAAAGTAAGTTAAGATTATTTTCACCGAAGACCTCGCAGAACTGTTTGTAGGCAGCTTGGTTTTGTTCTCTTTTCTTGCAAAATTCTATATATTCCCTATGTAGTTCTGATTTACTCTGCCAATTAGGTTCCAAGTAGAGTTTTGTGGAAGAACGACGGCAATAATGTGATTCCAGTTTCGGCAACTCTGCAAAAAAATCTGATGCTGATTGTCGTCCACCTGTAACTTTCGTTTGTCGCTCTTGCATTTGAGGCCCTTCTTCCTGATGCACTAGATGCCCATATTCTCACTCTCCATTCGCCTAAGCACAAAGTGTTCAGAAACATAGTCTTGCAGACAGTTTTCTATGTCCTTCTGTTACAAAATTGTAATATAGTGTGTTAGAACGGTGAGATTTATTAGATTCTGAATTATTTCTGCGTCTTTTAACTGGAATGTAGTAGACATGGCTTCTAACATTTTTTTTTCAAGCCAAGACGTAATATCCTGCCAGAAATGATTAAATATTTGCTGTCTCTGCTCTTCTGTAATATCCTTACAATTCCTGTTCCGATTTAAGGAAGAATGTTTAGAAGTACATCGTGGTTTCATTTCCCTCCTACTTCTGCTCATTGTTGGTCTCTTTCTGCCAAACTCATGTTTTTTCATTCCTAAATAATCCCGTCCCCTCATACGTTTTTCTTTCTGCAAACTTTGAAGTGATTGATTGCTTTTCCTTTTACGGCGCTGCTTAGTACTTTTTTCTCCAACGTCAACTTCGTCATCGTCGTCTTCCGTGCTGTTGTTACTATGGTCAGTTTTGTTTTTAACTGGGTCATACACATCACTACTGCCACTGGAGATATCCTCGCTGCTGTTTTAGAAAAGACTTACACACTCAGAAGTGGAATTCGCCTGTGTATTGGCTTCTTTTTCCACATTATCTGAAGTGTAAAAAATAATGGCATCAATAATATTTAAGTCACTTAATCATCTCAACTTTCAAATAAGGATCTTACTTGAAGTTGCAACAATATAAACTACGGTTTACCTTCATTTTGTAGGTCTACTCTTTCTTTTGGTGCAAGACAAGGAGGAACCTGACAAGAATCTTCTTCCGGTAATTTTATACGATATGACCCGTCGTCTATTGCTTGTTTTACAAAGTGCAGAATTAATTTACTCTTTTTACCCATAGCTGAAAACAAAGTAGTTACTGTACAATGTATAGGATTCTGTTAACTTCTAAAATTAAAACCTCGTATGTACCGAGTGCAGTCTGCTTTACACACGATGAAAAACTAGTAAATCCACATTGTATTTAACGAGGTCATAATTAATTCTGTATATTAAAACAATACATAATTATCTAGAAATACTAACACGTACCAGTAGCAATAAAGCAGTGTTGGGTCTGTCACTCAAAAAGATTACTATCACATCAAAAAAGTTTTAATCTCGGAGCACGTGTTCGCCCTGCACGCTAACAATTGCGATTCCCGGAGATGCGAGGTGTTCAGCACAAACTTTATATCGTTGGTGATGTAAGTTTTTCATTATTGCTGCTAGATGGCGACACCGTACAACTCGAAGAAGGAAGTTTTCAACAGGCTACGTGGCATATAATTTTCTACATGATAGTGAAGTTACGTGGATTTCATTGTCAGATGGAGTTACGAGGTTTTCCTTGCCTAGCGACGATTTGTTTTACAAAAAGAAATTATTACTTAAAATTGATTGTAAGGTATCGTCCAAAAACATAGAATCTGTGTTTCTGGAGCAAAAGCCTCTAGGAAATACATTTCAGGGAAGTAGAATGGGTTTCTGCACTGAAGAGTCGCCACTGACAAATACACTTCTTACACAATCTGTAAGTAGAGCTCGCGCGCTGTACCTCCGTGACCGACAGGGGTACGTGGTAAAGTGGTCTAGAGTACGCCTCTCGTGTCTGGCCGGGCAATACTGGCATACCAAAGGCCCACTGCCTTCTTAGGCACTGCATTCCTCTTGGCGCAACTCTGACAACCCACGCGGAAAATGAAGTTTTCTGTTGGTCTGTTGTGGGAAGGATTGAGAACAATTTTGCATTGCATGGTACATTTCATTGAATCAATGCATTGCTTTGTAATGTCCGGTGTTCAGGCGGCGAAATGGTCGAAGAAAAGTTGGGAGAGCATTTTAATAGAAACTGCAACGGAACACCGACTCTTCTCTCGGTAGTTTCTGTCAGACAAGAGTGTTCTGGAAAAGAGACGACGCACAATTGACAAGGATTGTTACTTGCAGAAAGAATTAACGAGTATTGAAGTTCTCACAGTTACCTCTGTCCAAACGAAATTAAACCTTTCCTTACGAATTCCGTCGCTGTTTACTTCGTGTTTCTACTACATCGAGTGCCTGGCACACCCTGGATCGAACCTTGAAGGCGTTCAAAACGCTTTTACTCAGCTTTTCGCATTAGCTTGTGGTGACAATGCGAGCAGGTAGAAAAATTTCTAGTATTTCGACAATGCCAAATGACGTGAGCTGGCGTCTGCGATAGAAAATTCCTAGCATTTCGACAATGCCAATTTTACGCGGGGGTTGCCCAGGAGCTTGTGCGATCTTTCGGTGACGCCCCGAACTAATAGAAAGCAGTTGACAATTGACTTCAAGGAACTTTGTACGAAGAAATGAATGTTTGATCAACAGAGAAGAAATTCGCGCGGCTTTTTGAGGAAAATTAAGACTATCGCGGAGGCACCAAGTTTAAAATGTATAATCCTTTCCTCTGAAACGCCTTCAAAGAACATCAAACGCCGTGTTAAAAAAACAAGGCGCCAAATTTGATGTTATTTGGCCGGCAATGTGCCAACATCCGTAATTCCTTTTTATAGGTACTAGGATGCTACATTTCATTGAATCAATGCATTGCTTTGTAATGTCGTTCGAGTATTACTCGTATTTACAGTAAGCGGGGCTTCGTAAGCCTTATGTATTTTATTTACAATAAGCGGGTTACCCCATTAAAGGACTGAGTATACAAATCTGTAATTACAGGTATTGACATAATTAATTGTATTCCCATTAAGAGAAATCTAGAATCAACAAAAATATCTATCTTGGCCTCACTAATAGCCAGAAAATTACTAATGTAATTTTGCATTGATTGACAAATTCTTTTTAATATACATATTTTTTTGCAAAAATGTAATTCCAATTTCTCCTTTTGATCTGAATAGCCATTTTATCCATCCCATTCCTACTATTTTTTTCTTCAGAATATTTAAACCTGTCAGAGAGCTTCCTGTTCTCATAATTTGTTTTTACTGTTGGTGAATTTATGATTACTTGCCATAATTTGTTTTATTAAACGAGATCTGCAAGCCTGCTTTTTCTATTAATTAATAGCTTCTTGTTCTCATTCTACAAACTGCTAAATCATCAGCAAATGCTAAACATTGAATTTTGAGGTTCTTGTTCTTTGTACTAATTTTTGGCCCTGAATCATTGTTCTCCCAAAATGTCCTCATGCCTTTATCCAAGACCACATTAAATAGTGTTGGTTATAGACAGTGATCTTAGCCTTGTGTTTACTTGGAAGGGCTTACTGACTTCATCTATAAATTGAGTTTTGGAAATCGTATTAGTTATTATAAGTTTTATTAAATTTATAGTTTTTTGATCAACACCGAGAAGAATTGCCTTTAATGTGTCTAAAATAGTTTCTCTATTCATTGAATCATAAGCTTTTTGAAAATATAATTATTTTCCAATATTACATCTTAAATTGTATTAAAAGTATTGTGTTTACGTGCTGTTGTTAATTTTGAGCTAGTAATATTTATTACAACCTAATTCTATGCTCACCATTCTTTCGAAGAGAACAATGTCAAGATGTGATGTTTTAAAGGAGATCCTAAAAGAATTTCCTTCCACGAGAGATTCAAGTCTTGATTAGTCTTGTTCAGCCTATGTAGGATCAATAAAAATCATGTTTAAATTGATTAGTGTAACTAAATGAATAACAAATCACAAAACATCCTGAGTCTTTCATTCTATGTGTTGTGTAATGTCCTTTGGTACCTTTTGGCCAAAGGAATCAACAATCCTAGTTTTAGACGGAAATTATATAATAAATCTTTTTTACTGGTAGAGAAATGATTATACCCATGCAAATTAGGAGATGTCTGTTAAATACTGGTACTATTCATTAAGGAGGCTGTTAAATTGTCATAATTTTTATATGAGAATTATAAATGCTTCCAAAAGTGTCTAAACTTGCAGAAAAATAAGAGGTAAAATAATATATATTAAAAAACTGTGAATTTCAGAGTATTGTTATTTTGTTACCAGAAAAAGTTTCAAAGTCATTGTTATTTGAAAAGAAATCTGTACATAATGTTATGTGAATAAGATTTTTGTTTGTTTTTCAGTTCAGGTGTGTATTTAAATTTTGCCTCTTAATAGTATCTCTAAAATGTCTCCTTTGCACATCCACTGTTTGTTTCAAATCTGTGTGCATAATAGTAATCTTTTTACTGATATCTTATTCAGTTGTGATGAGAAATTGGAAGGCAGTACAGTGTTTATGTATAGTGTTTATATTGTTAGTTTGCTGACCATGTATTTGGTGAAATTGTTGTCATTTAGCCAATTAATTTGGAGACTACTTGCTGTTGAATTTAATTAAACTCTTTAGTCATGTAATGTAAGCAAGAAATGAATTGATGCACTGAAAGAAAAATTAGCATGAATACACATTTTCTAACATTTATAATTTGTAATGCCATTTTGAAATGAGCATTTCAGAAATCTTTAAGATGCACAGACTTAAAATTCTTAAATTATCTACCGATGAACTTACTATAATGTTATGTGTTGTTATTGTTATTATTTGTATTAATTAATGTCTCCTCAATCAATGTGATCTATATTTACGAAGGTAATTAACATGCTAAATGAACTTTATGAATATTATGTAAGGATATTTTGAATCCAATCAAAGATTTTAAATGTTTCTATTAGAGATTTATTGAATCCCCTTGTGAAGTTGTATAAACATGTCTTCGTAAAATAATACAAATAAAAGAAATAAATAATCTTGAAAAAGTCTGTTTTACATGTACTTTACTATACATATATACCCCACAACCAGGGCGGTGTGTCTCAAGACCTTAATTGCTTTTTCTACCTGATTTTTCTTACCTCTCCTACCTACTGGCCAATCATCAGCTCCTACTCATGTGTCTTAGGAGGTGGTATGTATCAACTGCTGTGTGTATTAAACCGTTTATGTACCCCTTTGATTTTAACATTGCTTTCAAGTTATTTTGAATAGTAATAACATGGCGTTGATTGGGTGAAGCGTGTTGACAAAGTTAATGAAATCATTTACAAAGCTCCAGAAAACACTGAGAAGAATTGAATATGTATTTGACATATTTAGTAGATGTGTTTATTAAACAAGTCCTTTATATTTTTGAAGTCAAAGAGCAATTCGTCATGTCTCCGTGAAATTCTTTGTTTACAGACTAACTTTATAAAGATTGGTTGCGTTGGGAGCGCAATAAGGCTTTTTTTTTTTTTTTTTTCTGTTTTTTTTTTTTATTTTTTGTGTGTGTGTGTGTGGTGTGTGTGTGTGTGTGTGTGGTGTGTGTGTGTGTGGGGTGTGTGTTGTGTGCTGTGTGTGTGTGTGTGTGTGTGTGCTGTGTGTGTGGTGTGTGTGTGTGTGTGTGTGGTGTGTGTGCTGTGTGTGTGTGTGTGTGTGTGTGTGGTTGTGTGTGTGTGTGTGTGTGTTGTGTGTGTGTTGTGTTGTGTGGTGTGTGTGTGTGTGTGGTGTGTGTGTGTGTGTGTGTGTGTGTGTGTGTGTGTGGTGTGTCGGGTGTGTGTGTGTGGTGTGTGTGTGTGTTGGGTGTGTGTGTGTGTGTGTGTGTGTGTGTGTTGTGTGGTGTGTGGTGTGTGTGTGTGTGGTGTGTGTGTGTGTTGTTGTGTGTGTGTGTGTGATGTGTGTGGTGTGTGTGTTGTGTGTGTGTGTTGGTGTAGTGTGTGTGTGTGTGTGTGGTGTGTGTGTGTGTGTGTGTGTGGGTTGTGTGTGCTGGTGGTTGTGTGTGTGTGTTCGTGGTGGTGTTGTGTGTGTGTGTGGTGTGTGTGGTGTGTGTGTGTGTGTGTGTGTGTGTGTGTGTGTGTGTGGTGGTGTGTGTGTGCTGTGTGATGTTGTGGTGGTTGTGTGTGTGTGTGTGGTGTGTGTGTGTGTGTGTGTGTGTGTGTGTGTGGCGTGTGTGGGTTGTGCTGTGTGATGTGTGTGTGTGTGTTGTGTGTGTGTGTGTGTGTGTGTGTGGTGTGTTGGTGTGTGTGTGTGTGGTGTGTGTGGTGTGTGTGTGTTGTGTGTGATGTGTGTGTGTTTTTACGTGGGCAGGGGAAAATCTTCAAAGACACATGCGGGGCCCGCAACCGCAGCGTGTGGATTCATTGAGCTAGCCTATGCCTACCCACTAAAAACCCCTCCCTTTCCTCTATTCCTTCCCGCGGAACCGCCGTTCAAGGCATTGCATCGCGAGAAGAAAGGATGGGCTTTTCGCACGTTCACCGAAATATTACGGGGAGTCTTTCTTCGTAACTGCTCCTCAGAGCGGAGCGTCTTTCAGGACCTTTGCGCAATAGGGTGGCTACCGCCACTCCAATACATCTTGTGTCAGCCAGGCATCCTAAGTTGACGATGGTCTCAGGGGCTTCACTTCCTTCTTGGAGGAGTCTGTTGTAAGTTCTTCCTTTCCACTGTGAAGCGTGGACAATGGAAAGAAACACGTGCTTTCTACGTCTTGCAGATACCGGGAAACACTTGGGCATGAGGAGCTATCGTGCCAACCGGAATCTGGAAGCTGATACTCTGCGATAAACATTCCATGGCCCTGTCGGGCCATCTGAGTTAGATAAAAATCTAATCTCCATGTTCCCTTTGGTCCACTCATGGATGGTCGGGAATGACCCCGAAATGTCCATCGCCCAGTTGCATGAATTTGCTCCCACCGTCGTTTGCCATTTGGTCCATTGTCACCCCCCTCTCTTTCTTTTCCGTTAATGGTAATTCCAAAGTTTGGGGCCCCCTCCCGCTTTGCGCAAAATAGAGGTCTAGCTCTCTCCTTGCGCAATTGAGGTCGATCCGGGGAGCAATACTCTGCTTTTAACCACGCACAACACAGCATCATAAGATTATTACGGTGCGAAACGCGTCGAGCCAGACCCGCAAGGCGGGACCTTCTATTGCACCGGACTTAGCCCCACGGGCGTATGACTGCAATGCCCATTGCATTTTTCAGCCCAAATAGGGGCTTGCGGTTAGAGAAGATGGGAATTTACTTACCGGCTAGTCAGCAAGCTTCGGCTTGCTTTGCCCAGCGTCCCCCTAAAAAAAAAAACCCCATTAGGCATAATGCGTGCCAAATGCGTATGCCATACGAGACGCTTTTCGGAGACCATTGCCGGCAGAGGTGCTCGTCAAGCGCCAGTTCTTCGCGTCAATATGGACTCCCAAATACTCGAGTGACACTGCGAGGATATTTTTGCAGCCTCACATTTAGTAAATACTCTCTCTCACTTTTCTGCCGTTCACCACCACAGCCTCTGTTTTATGGGCGGCCACTGTAGCCCTACTGACGTAAGCAACCGCCGGAATCTCCGCCACAGCCTTCGTTGGCAACCTGCGTACTTGTTTCGATGTATTGCCGACAACGACAATTAGAATTCTCTCTCTGA
>BOPP01000054.1:7187336-7197889 GCA_017312745.1 Gryllus bimaculatus
GAATGTCCCCGTGAGCAGTTTACTGCGCTGCCATTCGTTTACTGGAGGCTCACCTTCACCTGCGGGTCCGGCGATCGCAGATTCTTTTAGACGCCAGTGTTGCCTGACACGCAGGGGGTCGTAGCCGAGCTCTCTCAGGTCTTGCGCCACTTTTCCCTCGGTGAATCCTCTCTGGAGTCCCATGATTGCCACTCGGAGGGTCTTTTCATGCCCTTCACGCGGTGGCGGATGTGAGAAAAGAAATATGTTATGCAATTTAGCATATTTCTCCGCCTCTAAGTAGGCTACCTTGTCGGTTGTTTGGACTGCGTAGACAATACGCTTCCCCCGCGTTTTGGCTCGGCCAATTGTGGCCTTTTTGCCTGTTGCGACGCCCAGCGCACGACCGTGGGCGAGCACAGCATCGGGGGAGATCCTGAGCCTTATATAGTATGGCTTTTTCGGCGGCCGTGAGGCGACCGCCGCTTGGAGCTCCCGTGTTTCGAGTGGGGCGTGCCCGTACGCCTCCGTCGGAGAATTAGCGTTGCGGAGCCGGCCGCGCTGGTTGACAGGGACGGTTTGCCAGCCGCCATCTGAGCCCTCGCCGTCGTGGGTTTGGGAGGGATGGGACTGGGCGGTGGAGTCGTTACCTGCCAGGGATTTCCGTCGGGCGCCAGGGGGTGGTTCCGCTCTGGCCCGCGTACGGAGGTGCCGACGCTTCTTCTTGGGCGTGGGGGAGGTCGTCGCCCTCGCCGCGGAGATCCTGGGACCATCCCGGGGCGTGTCCGTCTGGGGTGGGGCCAGGACCTACAACTTCGGCTGGAGCAGCGACCTTCGGCTTTCGCCGACGGTTGCGGCTCCTGCCTCTGGAGATGGTGGTCGCGGGGCCGGCGCCCGCTTCGGTGAACGGCAGTCGGCCGGTTTCGCCTTCCCCGCTGCTCCTTTGCGAGGAGGGGGAGGTCGCGGGTGGCCCGCTGGAGGATGGAGGGCCCACCGGGCCGCTGTCATCTGGGTCTGCGGGTGCCGGCAGCTCGGGCTGTGCAGCGGGGGAGGGGAGCGTTGCACTCTCCTCCGCTGGGTTGCCGCTGGTTACGCCGCAGGTCCTTGAGTCCTTGAGGTGGCGTTGCGAACGAGTCGTCCGTGGATTGTTGTGAGGCTGGGGAGTGCGCTTCGAATGCGCGCACCCTTTCCAGCACTGAGGGCGAAGGTCGTGGCTCCGGCGTGGCGCTGGAAGTAGCCTGGGCGGAAGGCCCGCCGCATTCCTTCCAGAAGCTCCACAGCTCCGCTTCGCGTGCCCGTGCGAAGGCGAGTACCACCTCCCAGGGGACCCTTTTCGGTTCCTCCCATTCATTACCCTCTATGATGCAGGCTGCGGGGGTGGAGGAGAAGGAGCTTCATGTGTCTCCACACACCTTCTGCAGGCGCAGAGTAGGGACTCGCCGTGGAGTCGAGCCCATATCGATGGCGGAGGGAGCAGTCGCTGCAACTTCCACCGTGTTGTATTCGGCCGATGGCCGAGGAAGCAGCGGCGGCGGTGGCGGCGGAGCTGCGGCGGCAATGGTGGCGGCGGGCACTACCGCGTCGTTCGCAGGGCCGGCGCCGGTGAAGGGCAGCGGCAGAGGCGTGGGCGGCGGCGGCTCCGATGTTTTCGCCATGACTTTGTTGCCGAGGTACCTGCGCGCCCCCTTGCTCAGGCGAAACGGCGGGCGAAAGGCGCAGGCCCGGGTCTATGCGCGCTGGCGTTCGGGTCGGCCAGACGAGCGGAGCGGCAGGGGCACATCTTCGACCGCTCGTCGCGAAGTGATCTGGGCCTATTCTTAGAATTTTGTATTTAAGGTTAAAGTGAATTCAAAGTTCTCTTCAAAAGGGAATTGTAAATTTATTTTGTAGATAGTGGAAGGAATCAATGTTAGGAGTATTGTTATTCTGAAGAACTAGTATTGTTACTTGTACTTATTTGACAATATGAATGGCAAAATTAGTACAGGTAACTATTATCATTAGTTAGTTATGCATTAATAGTAATAAATCCATTTCCCCCCCAACTTTCTGAATGTTTACAGGTGGGTGTGAAGTCTCTTGAAGCAATTATAAAAATCAAGAAGCTCTAACCACATCGAAGAAGACCCCTAGAATGACCCAACCAGGTACTATATTGACAATTTTACAAATGATAGAATTTTCAATATAATCTATTGTAGTTTGGTGCAGAATCCTTGAGAATATTTAATTACTTTGTTATTGTAGAATTTTATTAATCTGTACAGTGATCAATTGGTTTTGTAGTATTTTATGTGAAGTACCATGAATTGTATTTTATGTAGGTATTTCTATATGAAACCTGTTATTCAGAGATTGCGGGTGATGATACTGGTATGTTTAATTTTTAAGGCTCTCATTATCAATCTTCCTTGAAGCATATAGTAAAGAACATTGGTTTTATTTGAGGGAAGGAAGACATATATGACCATGACAATAAGAGTGAAACAATACTTTTTGAAAGATAGTATTTCCTAAGGAATTGTATTAGAGACTCAAACAAGCACCAACACACCAAATATTGTAGTTTTTTTAAATGAAACATGGCTATATTTATGAATGATAATTTCTTATATTTTTTTTAACATTAATACAGTTTGTTTTTATAGCCTGTTTGTAACGGTTTGTCACTAGCTTTTGTTTGTAGCTTGGTTTTGGGCATACATTTCTCTCCCCAAATCCTACATGCATTTCAATATTTTCTTTGACATAATACACTAATTTTAATAGAGGAAATAAACATTGTCTTACCTTGAACTTTTTCACAATCCCCATCAGCACTGCAAGTGTGTGTTTAAGTGGGGTAATAAATATATTAATATTGAAAAACAAACTGGTTTTAGAAAAGGAAGGTAAACTACTGACAATGTATTTGTTCTACTGCAAGCCATGGAGAAACAAAGAGAATTCAATTTACAAACACATGGCATTTATTGATTTCGTTTAGAAAATAGTGTACATTTCCTGCTAACAATTCCTATCTATTATACAAAGAGTTACGTACATAGTTTCCAAGACAAACAGTTAAGAAGACTTTATATGGGTAAAAAACGCCTTCAATTTGGTACATTATTATGTATATACTAGTGAAACTATAACTTCATTTACATTGCCAAGGCAGATTTCTATTCTTTTGGTCAGTGAAATATTGGAGTCCTGCAGCTTGGATGTACAGGAAAATATCCATATTATGTGTTAAAAGATGAGATGGGTTGATCCGGAGTTTAGGGTGGCACCGGTTCCGTTGGTTCACTGATTCGGTTCACTGTTTCTCGTGATTCACTAGAAGAATAATTTTGCTGGCACTTCACACCGCTCCGGCGGCAACTGCGCAGTTTGAATTGTGAAGGCTTTCTTGAAAGGTGCTTTCTTATAAAAGTGAATTGGTAATTATGATTTGGATGGACTCGAGGATGTTTATAGTGAACGCGAGGGCCGAAGGCCCGAGCCTCGCCGTGACTCGCCGTGAGCGAAGCGAGAAAACTTGCCTTTGAAACTAAATTTGCATTACAATGCGGCGGGAACAAAGTGATTGAAGTGAACAGCGCAACTATAATTTCGTGAATCACGAGAAATAGTGAACCGAATCAATGAACCAAAGGAACCCGTGCCACCCTAAGCTCATAGAGGAGAGAAACAAGAGCGCATAGAGTAGAGATTACAACAGTCACGTGACAGACCTTGAAGTCATAACGTCTTACCTTAGGCCTAAGGTACGACCTTATACCGTCATAAATAGTGCACGCCTGTGGGAGTCTCTACGGGCACCTTACAGGCGGCAAAATGGCCGCCTAAAACTAGGAAAAGTTGTTTTTACCAACTAATAAACCAATTCTCGTATGTAAGGCAGTTACAATTATTCCTTACGAACTCCACAACGCTGGCAAAAATTAACGGGATATGTTGAAGAGGTGACAGGAAAGAAATTCGCGAAAAAGTTCAAATCATATCTTCGTGATATGATTTATTGTTATGTCTTATGCTCATAACGAACGCTTTTTTAAGGTGCTTCCTACATTTTTAAGAAAAGCAGATTCAAAATCTAAAACTCCATGCACAATGTGTATTTGCCTACACTCTTTGATATATTATGCAATTTCTCTGTTCAACGCTTGAAATGCTTCCTTTGTTATAATGCATAACGCAATGTCGCAATTGCTAAAACTCATATGAACGTTGTTCATTACGACCTTATGAAGGCGTTAGTCACGTGATCAATAGAGTTTAAGGATATCTCCTTACGCATGGCGCTAAAACTCCCTATTATATCTCTACTCTATGCCTAAGCTCCGGACATACCGTAAATTTGCATTCCGACAATATATTAATTGTCCAAATGCAAAGCAAGTTGCTCAATAACACACAATATCGCATCACTCAGAATTACAAAATATTTCCTATTAGATATTGAATTGTTTTTAATTATTAAGAAAATGTTTTCATTATTGTGTGTTCAGTCATGACATTTTTTTAAAACAATGTGATGCCATACTAAATTGAGGGACATGAACGGTGATTAACACATTCAAATAATTATCACTTCTCAATCACTGGCAAACACATACAACGAATTCAAAATTCGGAGCCGTTGGGGGTCAGTTTCGAGTTTTTGCTCAGAGCTATCGTCAGGTGGCAGCACTTTTGGAAGGCAGATTTTCTATTTTTCTTATTAGTTTGCAAAAGTCGATATAGAGCGCTCCACAAGAATGGGCAGTAATGGCGGGCCTATCATAAATCATCAGCTCCTCCACAACATCGCTGAAATAAGGAATTTTCCCAGCCTAAAAAGTGATAGACCCGTGCCCTCCACTCTAACTGCCAGAGAGTATATTTGGAACCGCGTTTCTTCAATCCATCGTTCAAGAAAAGTTGCGTAAGTAATTTCCAACACCATCGATGCATTTATAATTTTTTCTCCGTTTCCATTTGAAGCGGTTACTATGTGTCCCTCGCATGTGCTTTTTTGTTACAAGTAATCTTGGGATATTGGGGTTTAAAATAATTTATTTAAGTTCCTAATTTGGGCTTAAACTAGCCAAAATGTATAATTTGTTAAATACGTGGTATTGTTAATTATATTACTTGCAACGAACTTTTGTACTTTTTATTTTACTTCAAGGCTTGATTAATACATGAAAAAAGAATGCATACCCTACCAAATGCTAAAACATAGGATTTCTTGACTCTGAAACATTTTATGTTATACAATCATCTTCCTATTTAACACTTATTGTTAATGTTGCAGTGAATAAATTTTCTTCTTTTCATACAAATGGTTTCAATCTTTTTATCATAAAATAAAAATTGTAGAATAATCCATGATTTTTATTTTACATCTCCATTTATATAGACTTCAACTTATGCGAGATATTTTGCCCAGGAATGCCTTCAGATTTACTTTCCACAGCATGAATTTTACTGATAAGACATGTGAGCTTTAACAAATTTGAATAGGCATTTTTAGGGATTATGAATCGTAATATTAAAAGGTGTTCACAGTGAATTTTAACCCTAGAAATCTAATGTTGTAATTTTCAAAATTTGCATGAATTTGTTTTAATCCCCTTTGAAGCTCTCTAATTGAGCTACTATCTTTATGCTAATAAAGTAAAGATTAATAGTAATAGGCTTTTATTGTCTCCTTGAAGCATTTATAGCTAGTATCTAGTAAATTAAATATTTGAATTTTATTACAGATTGACTTGCAAATAGATGTTTAGAACACTAATGTAAGCTTACGATATAGATTGCAACTGAATATTCAACCATTGTTAACTTTTAATACAGTTCCTTTCGTTTAGTGGACATGCTATCATTTGTATTTTTTTTTCTGCAGTATCATGTAAGTTTTTGAAAATTGTTTCAGTGTTTCCACATGGCTGATCCTACCTTGTGCGTGAGTTGGAAAGACCATGCCAATGAAGTTGCTAGAGGATGGAAGACTATACTAGAGAACAATTCTTTTGTGGATTGCACAATAGCTGCTGAAGGGAAAAGTCTGAAGGCTCATAGACTGATTTTGTCTGCATGTAGTCCATACTTCCATGTAAGAAGAATTTTATTAAATCATTATTGTTGTTTTTTATTCTGTTATTCATTTTTTTGTAGAGGTGAGATTTATGGATGTGTGTGCAGCCTATAATGAGGGAGGGGGGAGGATAACTACATTCCTTTGCCATTTAACTTTTTCATTTACATATGATATGAATAAAATTACTGCAATAGAAATGAAATCATAACTGTATGGATACAATTAATAAATATAATTGATTGTATTCTAAATATATTCAAAATTGCCAGATAGCTTGAAGAGCCTCCCGTTTGAAGGCCTTATGAAAATGTTCTAGATCAAGGTTGTCCAACTGGTGACCTGTGGGGCCATTTATTGTGATCAGCGAAAAGTTATTAGCCAACAGTGATAGCCCCTTTTTATCCATGACGGGTGAAAACATTGCACCTAGTGCACATGCCCTAGTGAGTTCAACACCCCCTTTAATTTAAAAATTGTTTAAATAGATTTTAGATTTTTTTCTAGTAAATTCAAAAACTCAAAATCATCCCAGTATGTTTCACTTCATTGTGCATATTAAGGCCTAATATAAAGCATGGTTGAATCCTCCCTCTCACCTTATTAAGAGCAGCCAGGCAAAGTGCCAAGATAAATAATATGGGGAAGTCAGATGTGGAGCTACTAAGAAATGCAAACACAGCCTGCAACCAAATCAAAGATTTTAATTCTCCTTTAAGAACTTGCAAGTTGGACACCTCTGTCCTAGACTGTTGGGTTAAAACTAGTGGTGCTACAGAATGGCACAGACTTTCTAGAATTTTTTTATATTTTCTTTGGTCTGGCTAATTCGGACTTGCCACATACTCTTGCCAGATGCCATCTATCGCCGCCCAAAGTACATTGTTTTGAAATTTTTTTGATTTGTCGAATGGATATATTACTTGAAAAATATTTTAGATAAGTAAAACTCGTCCTATTTGAAAATTTTCGTTGAAAAATTTGGAATTGTTTTTAAGAAAATAACAGTTAAGCAACACTGAATGCGAAATTTGAAGCTCTTGTTTCACAGAAAACTTTCAAGTAAAAAGAAAAGGTAATTTAAATTCATTTAAATCATTTTACTTACAGATACAAAAATGTATACTAATAGCTGGTAAAGTACATTTTAACGGATTGCTTGAGAAGTGTTACATTTGTGTTATTTTTGAAAAAACAAAGGAATACCGCAAAATTAATGTCATCTTAAACAGTGCAATTATCACTAGCCATATGAAAAATTTGAAGAAAAAATTTGGCGCAGTTTCTGAGAGAAATTCATTGCCGAGTGTTTTGGAAAGTGCAGATTTCTTATTTTTTTCACAGAAAACTTTTTAGTTTGTCTTGGGGGCTTTATGTAAAGTACTCCCAAAAATCAATGAATGTTTTTCTAAATTGCAGAGCTTTGACTCAGACCAGTTTGAATTGCATTTATTAAGTATGAAAGAATTGTATGCATAGTTTAGACACTAGTATTCTTTTCATACACCAGATGTTTTGAAAAAAATAAATAAATAAATGAAAACACTTTTTTGGTATCAGGGGACCACAAAATGTATTTCCGTTGAAATATCGAATTTGATTTTCTGCAGCATTACACTTCCGCTGTACTTTGTATATTACTCTGTATATACATATGTATATGAGAAAATAAAAAGGAAATAAACCATTTTGTAGTAAGGTGTGGGGTTCTTCAAAAAAATGTTCAAGGGGTGTCAGGGTCAAGGTGTCAGGCCTTGGGCCCCTAGTGAACACATTTATGTTTTGTAAATTCTTCAAGTACCAATATCAGAGATTCTTAATCTTTTTTTTGCGTTGGCCCGTTTTTAAAAAAATCATTGATTGCCTTGACATTTTTCTATAATAATACAGAAAACAAAATAATCCTAAAGCAAATAAGAACAGGTATTATTATTATTATTATTATTATTATTATTATTATTATTATTATTATTATTATTATTATTATCCTGTTAAATTCCTATTAGAGCAGGACCTCTTGCACGGGGCAAAGAGGCTTACATTAGAAAGTTGGTCCTTGAGGTGCCAACTCAGGGACTTTACATGGATAACGCGTTAAACTGTTTTTGTTGGATTTCTACAATTTTTAGCACACATATTACATATTGCTGGATAACAATTAATCTAAGAACATGGACAAATATTTTGTAAAAAGGCTTTCTTAAGAATATGTTTTACGTTGTTTTTGCTATGATAATTTTAAATTTTTAGAAATATAAATAATAACGGTATTAGATAATAATGGTAATAATTTTTGAATCTCCAGAAAACCTCATTTAAATTGTAATCAATATGATCTTGATTGTACCAATCAGGTGCCGGTGCATTTTTATCAATTAACCCCCCCTCTCCCCTTTTTTTTTTTTTTTTGGCCCCCTTTACAATTGCATCAACACCCATGGGGTTGATACTGACCCTGTTGGAGAGAATGATCTATGTGCCATGTTGTACTGTGTGATCTAAGAAACCATTGTATTAAGAAAAGTACAAAATCCTGTTTGGATCTCAACCTAACCTTGGCATAGCCATTCTGGTCATGGGTGCTACTGGATGGACGAGAGAAGAGTAAACATAGCCATACATTTTTTGATATACAAATTTGCTGAAAATTATGCATTTGCCTGACTCATGATTGTTTTAGTTAAACTTTATTGACATTGATTCAACTAGCATTGTTCAAAGAATGTACTTTAGAATTGTAGTTTGTATAAAATCAATTAGATCAAAATAATAAATGTTCTTAGTATTGCCTTAGAACCTGTTTTTGATTATTGCAAGGAAAATGGAAATTTCAACCTGAAATTTGGAGAATTTGCATATTTTAAATGTGCTATAGCCCCAATTGTGTATTATAATGAATAGCTTTAATTTTTCATGTTTATTTTATGTTCCTTTTTGACAGTTTCAAAGAAGAAATGCTCTTCCGTTCATCACTTTTGTTTTGTCTTTTTATTAGATGCTGTTCAGCGAGGAAAGCGAGAAACATCCAATTGTTATTCTCAGAGATACGTCATTTTACATGCTTCAAACTCTGATTGATTTTGTGTATAATGGAAAAGTAGAGATTCCAGCTGGTCAGTTGGAAACCTTTTCAGAACTTGCAGTGTCCTTGCAGATTAAAGGCCTTAATAATCCTCTTCATAAAGATGTAAGTAAATATTAAAAATGTCAATGTGATTCATTATTTTATAACTGCTGATAGTAAAAAATGTTTTTATGACTTGTTTGCTTTTTGTAGAAGACAATTAATATTCCTGGCAATGCTGCTGGAGAAATTCATCAATGTTCATCCAGGTTTATTCGAGTCACCAGTAGAGTTGAAAATTCATTGCCAAGTCGTGAAGATAGCTTCTCAATTTCTTCCCGACAATGTCATTTTCGTTCTTCACAAGTCAACCCAAACAATACGTGGAATGTCACTCCTTTTCTGTTTGAAGGATGCAATGACTCTGCTGAAGTGGTACAATCAAGAGCAGCAATGATGGCTGTGCAAAATCATCAAAGTTATCCTGTGCATTACAATCCTGATGTGCTTTTAAACACAGAAACAAGTTTGAAACAACATTTATTTTCTGAAATAAATATATCGGAGACAAGAAATGAAGTATTAGATGATAATCTCGTTGAATTCATGACTGGGAATCCGGAGGATGCAATGAGTCGTGGATGTGCTCTGGCATTTGAAGAAAATAGTGACCAATTTTCCAGTAAGTAAATTTGAGATTTTCAATGTGCACTGCCCTTGTCAAAAAAGTGTCTACAAATTGGTGGTAATGTGCATTTTCACACATTTTACTATTGAAATATTTATGAAGTTATCAATTCTTACCTTTCATAGAAATTCTGATGTTATATATTCATGACGGGGGGGGGAGGGGGAGGAGGAGGAGGAGTGTAATTATTCAATGTTCTTTTCATTGTGGTATTGTGGTTAGTTTGAACAACCTTCCTGAATTTCAGTGGAGGACTTGTTGAATATTTTTCCATGTTTAGAAATTGTTTTAAAAATGTAATCCAGATAGAAGTTGCATATTCTGAAATAAAATTGGTCCTTTTTCACAGTCTCTGCAGTCCTAAAAAGTGTTCTGAGCCTTACTTTGGACTCTAATCTTTTGGTAGGGTACATTTAAAACTACATTTATAGTGGAAGCTATTCAAGGGGAATTATTTAAAATTATAATTTCCAATGCACCTTGAAATTGAAGTAAAGCAATGCAACCTCTCTGTGTGAGTGTTGTGTATAGTTTCATTAGGTACCCAGGAACCATGAAAAATACTAATATATCATTGTGTTATTCTGGCTATTTTTATACTACACATACACACTGAATTTACATGTTCATACACAGCAGGCCTCATGTATACAAGAATTTTCCTAACGATGGGATAAAGTGACAGATTGGAAAAAACAAGTGAACATCACGTTACTTCAGAGAAGTATCCCTCCGCCGCGTCAGCTGTTTAGTTA
>BOPP01000054.1:7199817-7219666 GCA_017312745.1 Gryllus bimaculatus
GCAAACGAACGAATGGAGGAAGGAGAGTCTATTTAGTTCAAGGACACAGAATCGTCAGTTGTGTTGCTAGCACTAGCTGTCAAATCATCCCATCCTTAGGAAAATCCTTCTCTAACAGCAAGGCTTCAATGAAGAGGCTACCTGCATGAGGTTTTCTTCACGGTGTTTTTTGCTGCTGCTGCTAACCACTAAACTTGTAACTCTTTGCACATAAATTGTACCAAAATAAAATGCACTTTTGAGCTACAGTAAATACAAAACCTGTCAGTTTTTACTTTCTTGCAAATACTAACTTAAGAGAAAGGATTGTAATATAAATAAGATATTTGATAGGCCCGGGCTCCAAGACATGCCGCAGTAATGGAGTGTTAAGAAACTAAAATGCATTTTGGATGTCTTAGTATAACAGATATAAGTGATCAATAGCTCATTTAATTCCTCAGCTCAAGATTAATCGATTGCCACAATTCTTAGACCTTACCTGACATTGTGGAAGAATTAGAGAAACACGTGTTTGATAGTCTCCAAAGCCTATGAGAGCATTGGTGAAAAGGCATCAAGTATTTAATTCTCTTTTCAGCTCTTACAGATTAATATGACTTCATCAAACAGTTTAACAAAAAAAAAAGCTAATTTGGAAACGAATTATCAAAAAACCATGTTTCTAATTTGCTAGCTATATCTTTGCAGAAAATTATACAAACTTTTGAGAAAAAAAAACATGTTTGAAAGAACTTGAAGACACCTACTGTGCTGAAATGCAGTGGATTTCTATATTATTTCCAGTTCAAACTGGCTCCATTGGACGCAATCCATTATATAGATGATAGGTGAAACTAGAAAAGATGTAGTGAAACTAGAAAAGAAGGACCTCGATTATTTTTCTTGTAATAATCTTTTCTTAAGGCTAGAACTTGCCTAGCACAAATATGAATTGTCACCATGAAAGTACCTACTGCTACAGGCGCCAGGCTAAGCTAGTTATCATTATTGTGGTTTCATGTTGTTATGGTTTTTCTGTTGTAATATGTTTATATTGAGTAAGTGTGTAATGTAGTACTGATGTCGAAGTGCAATTTGAGCTATAAAGTGATTGCAAACATTGTTAAGAGATATCTGTCTATCTGTTGTACTGTAAGTGGAAAAGAAAAATTACATTTAATTGATTACAGGGTTCTAAATTTTGCAATAATCAATAAAACTGAGAGTTCATTGGAGTGACACAAGGAAATCTTCTGAGAAAATGTAGTGAGAATTATTTTGTTAAGGCTGTGTGTGTCTGTAATGGATCTTTTAATTTTGAGGCTACTTTTCAACTGCTTTTTGTACATTTCCTAAATTTTCTCAAAAATGGCTCCATATTGAAAAGGGGGGAAAATCAACTTGATAAGAACTTGACTTGAAAATTAAAGGGGGGAAAATCAGCTTGACTTGAAAATTAATAAGCTTGAAGGAAGTTTTTACTATTTGTAAAATAACTCACCATTTTTGAAATATTCTTAAAGGTACTCTTACATTTTGACATTTTTATGAAATCTCAAGCAGACAGTAACTTTTCTATTTCTGTGAAGGTCAGTGTAAACAATTTTTTAAAGAACGGTATAAAACTGGAATTTCATGAAAAGAAAAAAAAAACCTATTGTGTGTGTAATAGAAATTAATAATTAGAAGAAATAGAAGATTAAGTTTTGCTCTTTAAAATTTTGTACGTTTCAATGAGAAACACATTGAAATAATATTAGCCATTCAAGAACCCTGGAGAAACAGACCTATGACAAATATTGTAAAAACATGAGAATGTGCTTTTCATATCATGAAACTAACCATATAATTGGGGCAATTACTTTGAAGTTTCAGAGAGGCAGTACAATTTAATTTATGTAGATGAGTCTTGTGCTATATAGAGCATTGGGGCTTGTTGTTGCTGAGTACTGCATGAGCACGTTTTCTATTGTGATGTAATGCATGCGCTTTTTACCACCTCTGAATGAAAATATTGTTGTAAACAAGGTAAATGGTTTGTTTTCTTTGAATGCAGGATACTGACAGATCATTTACTTTATAGAAAAACAATACTTCCCTTTTGTTTGCAGGAAGTAGGGAGTCTCTTCATTCAAATGTAAATTCAGCTTTGGTGATACTGCAGCAGGAGCAGCAGCGACAGCAACAACATCAAGAGCAGCAATTACAACTGCAACAGGAAGTTAATGAGCAACAGCTGCAGCAAACAAAACAACAACCACCACCTGTTACTCATTCAGCCTGCGAGTTGTCTTTAGCTCCAGAGCTGTCCGAACAAAACAACGAGTCACTACCTGAACTATCAATGCCATTGAGTAATGAAGCAGATGATTCAGAGGGAGAATCCACAAATACCTTGGATGTGCCTGGAAACGACACTGAAGAAATGGCTGAAGAAACAGAACTTACCCATGACAAAAATCTCAATCCCAGCTCTGGTAAGTAAAGAATTATCTTTCAATCTTTTACCTTCTAAATATTTTGTTGTTATATGTAATTTGAAGTTCATAGGTGTTTGTTCTTTCTTTGGGAAATATCACATCAGTGGAGAGGAAATAATCTTTTTTTTTTTACATTCATGATATTTTGATACATCTTTTTTTTATTTTCTCCTGTGGTTGGTAATAAATGATCCTCTAATTTTGAGTTCATTGACTAGTGAAAATTGATGTATGGTTAATTATTTCCTTGAAAGCCAAACATCTTCACTAGTGACTAAAATCATGTACCCTCGATTGTTAGTTAGCACTAGCATTTCAATTTATTTGATGTTAGTGCGTGTTTTAATTTTCACATGATGTAATATTTTCTATTCTGTTGGTGCTATGAATTCTCCCAATTTTGTATGTCTGATGTACCGTAAATTAGGGCTGAAATGTGATAAGTTTTCATAATGTCTTGATTTTGAGAGATGTTTAGTATCGGAAACAAAATTGGTATTAATTGCGCAACATTTTTTGAACAATGATCTTGCTTCACCCGCTCTGCACAATAAATAGTTGAAGGCTGAAGCTCACAGCGAGCATTGATGACAACTTTCCAAACACATCTTCACTGGCGTGAAAATAGGACATTACATTTTATATTAAAGATCTGTAGCTCGCAACATTTTGAAGACATAATTTTCGCAGAATTACTGTGCGTTGTTGCAAATTCCATCTTAACTGCTCTTTCAAAATTTAACATCACTAGGGGGCGGATTTTAATGAAATGTCACTAGGACAACGTAGAGTGTAGAAATTAATTTTATATTATGGTAAAAGGAAATTATTATAGGCCATTTTTTGCAATTTTCGTACATTTCGACTGTCATTTTTTTATCTGCTTACGTCATTTTTAATGCATTTTCGCATATTTCATCGATTTTAGTATCATTTTAATGGCACTTCACACAATATTAACGAGGTGCAACAAATGTTCACCACAGTATTCCCGAGTAGCATAGTCAATTTCTTCGCTCATATAGTGTAATGCCAACCATTGCGAGTACTATGTAATCTAAGGTACCTGTGACCATTTTAGGTGTGAAAAATATGACAGACCACGTTTCGTGATCTCTAACATCAAATTCCGAGAAACACTTCCGATAGATTATTTCGTATTTTCGATTATTTCGGAAGAGTTTCTCGGAATTTGAGGTTAGAGATCACGAAACGTGTGTCCGGGTGCGTAAACTGCTGGGGTCATCGGTTGCGTAGTGCACGTTTATCACAGGAGGTGGAGGTAATCTTCCCCGCAGGATAGTGGGATCCTGCGCCGACCTCCACTTCAGCTGGCGGGGTTTTCCCTCATCAGGTTTTTTCCATCAGCCCGGACAAGCTCTACGCTCCCGACATAAGAGGAAATGGCTTGCATGTAAGTCTCGTTGTGTATGAGATTAGGATAGGACTACGGGAGGAATATTACGCCTAGTCCTTTTTTTAGGTACTTCTTCGGCGTAGTGTTGATAGGAGAAACTACAAAAGAATACCGCTCTAAGCAGCCGTCCGCTATATTTCTCCTACAGACAGCGGCTGAATTCGCGTAGCTAGTGCCGAAAATCCTTCCGCCGTCGGTACTCGAACCCTAGTACTTCCCAGTCATGCCCTACAGTGACAGTAGATTCCCTGATCCAACGAAGTCGGTGTAACTCTGATAAGAATGCTACACGGTGCAGTGATTGATTCCTGGCCGTAGAGATCGCCCGTGTGTGCAAAGGCTCCTATTGCGTCTAGTCGGGCTGTTAAACTACAGCCACAGAATGCTACCAATACCTTGTGCTCGTCCTGCGGCAGCCTCGGATTGCTGACAATACCTTCAAACATTAATACAAACAATTTATTAAATTAATGTATTTTTATATAGCATCTTAGGCATTCACGGCCGATGTCAATTGAAGATAAAAATTCCGGGATGGTAGGCCGTAGTCCAGTTGGCATTGAAGGGCCAAAGACATTTGGCCCTTCAATGCCAACTGGTCCAGGACCTACCAGCCCGCAAATTTATCTTCTAATGTATTTTTGTTGGCGAGTGTGTTGTGCGTTATTATTATTATTATTATTATTATTATTATTATTATTATTATTATTATTATTCATATATTCTATTTTGTAAAATTATCAATTCATATCATTTTGCAAGATAACATCTCTGACATCATTGAAATATAAAAGAAATTTATTTTGTGATCATGCGGAAAGGGGATATTTTCCAGGTTTGGTTTGAATCAAAGCTGCATATTCCTGCATAAATGAATGGGTCACTTGTTAAAACACACTCATTGACAGTGGCAGGCTAAATTGTTGCCACTTGCACCCAGCTTGAAACACTTCTATCATACCGCAGTCTTTCCTAAAACTTTCTGGTGATCATGAGCTTCGTCCTAATAACAGAGTTCTGGCTGATTCTAGTGGTACGTATTCCGTATGTGTGTTCACGAATGATAGAAAAATGCTAAGATTGATTCCCTAACAAACGACAAATTACCCTTCTACAATCTGACAAAAGTACTGTGCAACTCTGCTTCTGTTAACTGCTACTTGAGAAAGAAGTATTTCTTGGTCGACGTAAAGGCGATTTGAATTTAGCTCATAAGCATCATTTAGGCTTGAGGATATTTTACATGCAAGTAAATCTACTAACATGGGACAGCCGGCTTTACTTCCCCTCCGAAGGAAGGCTTACTAAAGATTTTTTCGCCCTTAATTATCCATGGCGTCGATCTGGTTAGAACCCGCCAACTTGGGTATAACAATCCGATACACTAACCATTACACCATCTCCGCCGCGTCTGACAGGACTGGCATGCTTTTGTCGCCAAGCAGTAAAGGGGGTTAAGGAAGTCCTAGAGGTCTCAGAATTTCTTGTAATTTGTGAGTTTGCGAAAAACTAGTTTTGTTCTACAAGACGAAGCTTAGAGCTACCACTGGACCAAAGGGCAAGCCACAGTCCACTCACTTGTGGAAGACTACAAAAGAGAAAAAAATGAGCACGAAAGTTTTGTGGTAATTTCTTTCTGCTTGGAGCATAACACAGTTGCAGTGTACCGTTTCCAAAAATAAACAAAAAATATCTTTTTGACTTCCTGAGAATGAGAAGTAAGTTTGTTGAGGAAATGTTAAGAATATTTTCTACTTTTCAGATGGGTCATGAGCCCACTTCAAAATTAGATAAAAACTTTACAACGTGTGTTCTCACAAAGAGGTCTTGACTATTGAGTAAGATTGCCATTTTTCAGCAACAGCACATGTTAAATGGCCATGTGACGGACGGTGTTGGTGGGACAGTGATCAGATTAACAGATTTTAGTTGTATGAGTGGGCACTTCAGAACATTTTTCTGACAAATTTTGTTTATTACCCATGATGAATTTGCAGAAACAACATTCTTTGAAAAATCGTCTAAACAAGTCTTTAAATATACCAGGCACTCAAAAACTTCATGCTTTTATCCCTTTGAGGAATTCGAAACTAAAAGTGAAGACCTCAGATTCAAATGAGTCAACCATAGAAAGAGTTACAGCATCTGGAGAATTGACAGAAGGTAGAGAAAATAACCATAATCTATGAAAATAACAGATGGGTGGCGTATGTTCTGGCAAAAGGTGAGAGCAAGGATAAAGTTGAAAAGATTTTTAAAACCAGCTGGTACATCAAAATGTTCCTGAGTCAAACACGGAGAGTACAATTTGTCAGTGGAAGAAACGTTACTAACTCGTGAAGCTTTTAAAAGCTGTCAACCAACTAGAGTTCTAATGTAACTTCATCTTAGTTTATAAATTAAGCAAGTCATGACCAGAAAACCTATGGATTATAATGGAAAAAAGTGTCATTTAAAGCCTCTGCAGTCCCATGTTTAAACTTGCACTATCAGTTTGGGAACGTATACGGAATGTTTTCTAAATTTTCCAATTGTTAAGAATATTGTACTCGAAAGTTATATTTTCTTATGTTTCATTCATACTACCAATGTGTCAAATTTGATCAGAATCTGAGATGTTTTAAAATTATGTTGTTTGAATGTGGAGTAACCTATTGAGCAATTGTGCAGAGCCATTATGGATACCATAGGTACACAGCCATAGGTGACAGTCGCACCCTTAGGTTATAGATGTTATGGATGGGGCTTCAATATTCCATTCTAAATTTGTTGGTGACATTTTCCGTCCTTCACACAGGTCCTCGAACACTCATCATCCAATAACTCAACCTACGTCTTGATACCATAATATTTCTTACTACTTCACCTTTAAACGGACATTGCAACGCGAAAGTGTGGACTGGTTTCCGTAGTGTAGTCAGTTCAGTTGTGTTTCGTGAGTACAGAAAATTGCTTTTCGGCCGTTCGCAGGCGCAGAGGGATCTCCAACGCCACAGGACGAGGACCAGGAACAAGACAAGGGCCAGACGATGCCAGAGGGGTCTGCTAACAGCGTCCCCCGTCCCTCTGTCCCCTCAGCGCCGGAGCTGCAGGCTCACGTGCGCCTGATACGGATGCCGACTCTGCAATGCCGCGACTGCGACGCCATCTTCGCCTCTTCGAGGGCCCTCGAGGACCACGAGCGCCAGCACTCGGGAACGCAGCCGTTGCGCCGCGGCGTCTGCGGAGCATCTTCCACCGCGACCAGCGACCTCGTGCCTCCCACGCTGGATGCAGAGCGCCAATGTTCCAAGGCTCTCGCACTTGACAAGCGGCGGCACAAGGTGAAGAGGCCTCATCCGTGTGACGTGTGCGGGAAGGCTTTCACTACCGCAGCAGCTGTCGCCCTTCACCAGCGCAGGCACAAGAGGGAGCGAGAGCGTACGCACCCACGCGACGTGCCCAGAAAAGCACTTGATAAAGCAGCTACTCGTGCCCTCCACAAACGCAGGCACACGAGGAAGGGGCTTCATTCATGCAACGTATGTGGGAAGGTTTTCACGGCTCAATGCCACCTCATCATTCACAAGCGCATACACACAGGAGAACGACCATATGTGTGCAGTGTGTGCGGGAAGGCTTTTAATCAGACAAGCGCACTCACCAGGCACGAGCACAGCCACACGAGAGAGCGCCCGTTTTCATGTGATGTGTGTGGAAAGGCTTTTAGTCATTCAGGCAACCTCACCACGCACAAGCGCACGCACACGGGAGAGCGATCATATTCATGTGATGTGTGCGAAAAGTCTTTTAGACAGTCATGCCACCTCACCAGGCACAAGCGCTCGCACAGGGGGAAGCGATCATATTCATGTGATGTGTGCGGAAAGGCTTTTAGTCATTCACGCAACATCACCAGGCACAAGCGCTCGCACACGGGAGAGCGATCATATTTATGTGATGTGTGCGGAAAGGCTTTTAGTCTGTCAGGCACCCTCGCCGCCCACAAGCGCACGCACACGGGAGAGCGATCATATTCATGCGACGTGTGCGGAAAGGCTTTTAGTCAGTCAAGCAACCTCACCAGGCACAAGCGCTCGCACACGGGAGAGCGACCGTATTCATGTGATGTGTGCGGAAAGGCTTTTAGTCAGTCAGACACCCTCGCCGCCCACAAGCGCACGCACTCGGGATAGCGATCATTTTCATGTGACGTGTGTGGAAAGGCTTTTAGACAGGCATGCCACCTCACCAGGCACAAGCTTATGCACACGGGAGAACGACCATATTCATGCGATGAGTGTGGAAAAACTTTTAATCAGTCAGGCAGCCTCAACAGACACAAGGTCAGGCACACGGGAGAGAGCGCGTATTCATGTGATATGTGCGGAAAGGCTTTTAAAGAGTCAAGAGTCCTAGTCGCGCACAAGCGCACGCACACGCACACGGGGCAATGACCAAGCTGCGACGCGTGCTCGCTTCGCTTCAATAGAAAGCCCTCGATGATGTCTCACTGGCAACGCTTTCACGTGACAGTGAACTGCTCCTGTTCGTGCCTACTCTTACAGGCCTCGCAAGATTCTAGAATGTGTGTACACTGGTCAGTATATGTCAACTCACCCATGACAAGTAAATTTCAATGAAAATCCATATTTTTACTGAAAATGTCGTAATTGACGATGGATTGCTCTTCAAGAAATTCCACTGGATTTGAAGCATTCAAGATTATAAATTTGGAATGATTGTACAAAATCTCAATTTTTATATGATAATATTGACTCAAAGATAATATAATGACAATTAGTCATTGTCAATACCTGTGATTATATATCATCCTCAATGAATGAGTTTTTAAATGTAAATACACCATTGTTATAGTTAAATATTTTAGAAATACATATTAGTATTTTATAAAACACGAATAAATCTCTTTTTTACTCTTCTTGAAAGATTGTTTCATTTGCACACTCAAAGTTTTTTTAGCAGAAATTTTTCTCACCAATAAATATGACTTAAATTTTCCCCAGCCATAAATGCTCGTGAAGCGAGCTTAAAATTCTCAGGAAGCAGGATCTTTCGGGTAAGAGAAAGGCCTGGACCCTCGACACAATAAATTGAAAATATTGTGGACAAACGAGCGGATAATTTAACCATAAAATTCGGTGGCACAATTACACAACAAAAAAATGAACACTTACACAGAATAAATAAAACAAAAATAGAAATCTGGTTCACTGAAATTAAAGACAAGAACACAGGGTAAATTCTGGCGTCACCTTGACTGCCTAATAATACTCGAGTATGGTTTACATTCTCACTCTTATTTCTTACTAAATTTCCTCTATTCAACTTTCATTAAATTTCCGTTATCCAATTTTCGTTAAATTTTCTCTATTCGACTTTCATTAAATTTCCGTGCGCTGATTCTAGCATTTGACCTTTACACATAAATAATATTTAAACCTTACAATACACAATTCTAACTCCCCACAAATTACAAAAAACAATTAAATCACCTTTCACGGAAAACAGTACAAGGTGTGGCTCTCTTTTTTCAAATGCATAAATAATTCGGGATTACACTTGCTCTATCACGCATAACAAGACA
The DNA here is from genome assembly GCA_017312745.1 of Gryllus bimaculatus. Lineage (NCBI taxonomy): Eukaryota > Metazoa > Arthropoda > Insecta > Orthoptera > Gryllidae > Gryllus > Gryllus bimaculatus. The sequence goes on from BOPP01000054.1 coordinate 7,209,284, forward strand.
ATTGTTTCCCACTTTAAGCGATTTAGTGAACTGTCGCGTTGCTGTGATCGCTTTTTTTTCTAACGAAACTGCTGTAGTACAAACGCACGTGTCTAACCGACGCTGCGTTGCTCGCTGCCAGATGACCTTGCCGATTTAAGGTTGTTGCCGCTCCAATGTTTTGCCGAATTTTCGCTTGCTGCGTCAACCGTTCGAAGTCCCACGCTGACCCCAAATCTTACGCAACTACACGCCCTGCCTTCAATCCACGACCATCTCTTTCGCACGTACGCTTGAGCCTTCTTGGAGATGCCTTCTTTTTCTATCTTCTCACGCATCGTAGAAATTAATTCGCGCATCAATTTTATCTACTTTACTGCGCCCCTTTCGTTTGCGTGCGCGGCCTAACTACTACACTTTTGGCTTGTGCAGCAATAAGGAGCAATGTGATTGTACTGGAATAATTCAGAGTCCTCCGCGAATCTAGGCAATATTAGACTTATTGCCGATTTCAAAATTTACACTGTCCTATAACGTCGGTATTTTCGTCTAATTATTTCGTCGGTAATTTCCACTACTCTAGCTCCACACGTATTTAAATAGACTCCTACTCTAGCTAAAGAAGACCTGTCCGCTGCCCTTGCTGTGATTCAAGCGCTGCCGATGTGTTCGCCGTCGTTGCTGGAATTTCAGAGAGCGCTCCCGAAGCGTGTTACAGTATTTACGGCTCGACGCCTGGGGACATTTTAAGAGTGGGGTTGCTTCTCTTTCAACTCTCCACGGGAAAAACGTTGCTCGCTAGTTCGAGCGCTCTAGTACGATAAACGCGCAACCTGTTATCCGTTGAAGAGCCACTGCTCCGCCGCGTATGCTATCCTCGCTGCTTGTGGGTGTTCACAGGTACTAGAGGTGGCGTTATGACAATCCCATGACGTCACTATATATATATATATATATATATATATATATATATATATATATATATATAGTGACGAACGCCAAAATCATATTAAACCACTATGTGGGTGCTTCAAACTAGACAAACAATATTCATCTCTCATATGTCTTTACACACTATTTCTCAAAAGATTCATTTCATTACATGCAAATCATGCCCTCTCCATTCACATATATCTAGAAATTCATAACTTTCAACAGTACAAATTTAGTAGATTTTTTGCATGCATTTAGAATAAAATATTGTCTCATCCAAAAACACAATTTCATAACCAGCCTGCAGTTTCATATATTCCTTAAAAAAATCAGATCTTGCAATAACAATATCATCTCTTTCCATTTGTGACCTGCGTTTGTCAGCATTTTTTCATTCAAACCCCATGGCACAAAAAAGATAAGACAACGTAGTTTTCCCCTCCATAAATACTATATCACTATAATATTTGAGTAACAGTCTGAGTAGCAGTATGTCGTGAGAAAATTGTATTATTCAATACAACATAGGAATTAGCTTACATGCAAATGTAAATAAATTACTTACCATTCTCATACATTGAATAAATAATGTCCCTAATCAAGCCCTATCCAAAATCATTCACTACACATTTTGTTCCTTTCTATTCCTGGACACTTCCTTTTTGAAGATTGAGCAGTATCAGGCAGGGCCTTGCTTCCAATATCTGTAAATTTAAATTCAACATTATTCAAAACAATTTCACGTGACACATTTATTATCATTTTACATACTTTTGAAAAATGTGAGTTTTCAGCCTCAATGTATTGGCAGTTCTGTCAATAACTGAAGAAGTTTCTATGTTGCATAGCATCATCAGCTCTTCCACAAATCTTGCAATAAAAAATGTCTTCTTGGCACTGATGCTGCGTCTCTTCTCTCTTCTGGGGTGGGCTCATTGCTAAAGTTGCTTAAAAACTATTGATATTTATCATAAACTAGATTAAATATTATTACAAAAATTAATATCTACTATATGAAATAAAGTAATTAAAATGCAAGCAATTACAAATTAAATATTTTATAAATGGCTAATTTAACTGTTAAATTGTTAATTTAACTTATTAGTATATTGTTACAAATAATATTTAAACGAATTGAATATAATATAAATATTAAATAAATAAAGGAAATTCTCCGAAATATGTGGAGTGAAATCGTTCACGTTTACTCTCTGTGTCGCCGATCTCACAGAGGTTGAGCAGGCCGAGGAGAAGGAGTCGGCCGACGCCCGTCTCTGGGGATGGCAGGCAAAACCACCAACACAGTCCTTGAAACTCGGGCAAAAGGCCCGCCAACAAAAGAGAAGTCTTGTTAGCTGCACCTCTTTTCTGCAGTGAACTCTCTACATTCTAATTGAACACTGTACATGTCGGTTACTAACTTTTAAAAATAGTAATCTTGAATATAGTTTCAGAATTCTTCAACATTTTATTACTATAATAAGATATTTTTCATTGAACATTCTCCTTTGTCGGAATGATAATACATTAGGTTGTGCTACGGCGCCTCGACACGTTAGCCAACGTTCGTGAAATGAAACCGAGTCATTTCTGCATGTTTATCAACGGGCCACGCCTCCAGGCATGATCCATGAGGTATGGTATCAGTGGCTGTCAAAAAATACCGATCACATGACTGATCGCTCTGTGGACCGGGTGAGCGAGCGCGGCGCAATTTGAAAAGGGCGCGCCTGCAGCTTCCAATACTGTTACGCCCTATATCCGAGGCGCAGCTCAGGTAAATGACGGAATCAGTCAGGCGGAGATGACGTGTCTACACGGAGGGCGCCTGCATGAATAGGCGAGCAGACGATCATGCTTTCTCTTTTGTTTCCGATCGGCGAGCCAGCAGCACTCTCTTCAGTTCTTAACCGCCGATCCACCAACAAGTTCGCCGGGTCAGTAGGTAGGAGTATTGGACGTCGGACAGACGCCTAGATAGCCGTCCGTGAACTTGTTTTAGAATTTTCTGAAGTAATGTTTTCTTCAATGAAGACGCGAGGAGATAATTTAGAATTTATCATTTCATTGTGGTGCTGAAGGCAGTAAAGGAGGGAAATAGTTCGTGCTGTGATAAAGTAAGTTTTAATAAGCGGCATATTTAGGACAGTGTGAGCGAGTACGCATACACCTGGGATACGCACGATTCCTTAATTGCGGTGCAAGGAATATTCACATGCCGGCGTAAACGAAACGTCGGGGGCAGGGGGGGGGGAGGACGAAGCTGACGATGGCGAAAGGCGCCGCAAGAGGGCAGCGAGAAGTCACCGGCGACTAGGCCACGATCAGCTGCGAGGAGGCCGATGGCAGTGCGTACGGACGAGGTGTGTGTTTAGTGAAGGATGAGTAAAATAAGGCAGTTTTTAAATAACCAAGTTATGTTGCAAATGATTTGAATTGGATAACACAGGTCTGAAAACCTTGGTAGGCCCAATTTGATGTCACTTAATGGTGTCTTCCTTTGGCCAGCAGTCTTCAAAAATTGTTCACACCTCCCAGCATGAAGTTTGCACTGTTACATGGAATACCAGTTATATATACATTACAAAGTTTGACAATATAAAAATTGTTAATCCCTAGTAAATTCTGAAAATAACACTATTCTAAAGGTATAAAATAAGAGCAATAGAAATTGTGCTGTAAATTAAAACTCAAACCAGTAGAGAAAAACTATCAAAGGAGGTTTCATATTTTCTTAGATGTAACTCCAAATTTCAAATTCCTACTATGCAGTTCTAAATGAGGTTTGCTGAAGTAAAAACAATTGTGTACTTACATATTCATCCTAATAATCATTTAAGTAGGAACAAATTATCAAAGAAGATTGTTTTATAAAATTAAATTAAGAATTCAATATTAGTAAAAAAAACGAGAATAATGATTTTTGGCATTCGTATAATGAGGGAACATGATGGTAGTATGAAAATAGGTTTAAAAAGTGGGTCACTGGGAGATTGTTTTGGCAAATAAATAAAAATATGTAAATAAAACAGTCGAAACAAAGCCAGAAGTATTGGACACACTCCCTGTCATTTTAGTCTGCACATGCCTACCATAAAAACTCAAATTACACATTGTAAAGTCCATGAAATTTCACGCCTGTCACAATTGAAACTTTACAGCCTCCAAAAAACACAGTGAGAAACCTTTTTAAAATATTGTAACGAATATTGCAATACTGCTGGAATTCGCAGCGCGGATTGCATCTTCTGCCGGCGCCCCCTCCCTTCCCCGCCAACCGGATGGCTCCGGGCTATTGGCGCATAGAAATGTGGCGCAAGTTCCCGATGGCTCGAGGCGAACGCCGGCCAGGTATAAATTCGCTGCTGCTGGCGGCCGCGAGCGTAGTCAAGTAATAGAAGTAGAAGACGTAGAAAGCAGTCAGTCCGTCAGTGTGAGTATGCAGTAGTCTGTCTGTGATGGAAGCGAGCTGTGAAGTGTACTTTGCGGTGAACAGTGGTGCAGTGGAAGCTGCACCACTGTTTTGGAAATTGAGCGGTGGAGTGGGCATCGCGGTAAACAGCAGTGCAGTGAATAGTGGTCTGCGCAGGGAATTGTGGTTTGCGCAGGGAATTGTGGTCAGCGCAATGGACCGTGGACAGTGCATCGGACTGTGCGATAGTGTAGAAGAAGTGAACAGTGTAAATAAATAATCAGATTCTAGTGAACAGTGTAAATAAATAATCAGAAGAAGTGAACTGTGTAAATAAAAAATTAAGAAAACGGAGTTGTGTGTAAGGAAAAATAATCAAGTGAAGAACAAAAGGACTGTGTAATCCATCTGTAAATAAACCAAGTGTTTGAGTGTAGCATTAAGAAGCAAAATAAACGTTAAATATTACCAGTGTGTTATTTAAATCGCCACGGAGAAATGTTACAATGTATTCGCATTGGTTTTTAATATTTTGAAGTGTAGAATAACAGGTAAGCTTTCACATTAAATTCAGCGTAATGTTAGTTATTTATTTTTGAACTGAAGTAATTTTCATGTTCCTTCTTAATTTATCCAATATTGTATATACCTCTTTGGCGTCTTCTTTGGCATCTAATTTTGTAAATACACTTTTAGTTACACTTAATGAGGGAAACAGAATCTCTGAAATATTATAAACCTTCATTGAACAAAATAAATAAAATACATTTGGATTTATATGTGTTTGTCCCACATTAAAAAAGGACTAAAAATATTAGAATATATAATTTTAATAGTGATGACCAAATCATAACTTGTTTCTTGTCCAAAAATGTTCTGTTCTAAACAAACGCAATCACACAGTATTGCCTCATATTTGCAAATAAATCACAGTCGTCAATTTTTTTCACTTTTTTCACATGCTACATTTTAATGTGAATGCTTGTGTTTAACACAGCACAGAACAAAGTAACATTGACAGAATTTCTTAATTTCACCAGCACAACTCCACACGAAGGGGCCTTCAGACGTGTCCAGAAAAGCACTTGTTAAAGCAGCTAATCATGCCCTCCACAAACGCAGGCACACGAGGAAGGGGCTTCATTCATGCAACGTATGTGGGATGGTTTTCACAACCACAAGCTACCACCTCATCCACTAGCACATTCACACAGGAGAACGGTCATATAAGTGTGATGTGTGCGGAAAAGCTTTTAATCATTGAAGCGCCCTTACCAGGCACAAGAGCATGCGCACGGGAGAGCGCCATATTCATGCGATGTGTGCGGAAAAGCTTTTTGACAGTCTTGCGCCCCGGCCATACACATTCGCACGCAACGGCCTACTGTCTGCTCGCTTCGCTTCAGTAGTTAGTGATCGACGACATCATACCTGGAACGCATTCACATGACAAAGTGAACTGCTGCTGTTCGTGCCTATTGTTTCAGGCTTTTTATGATTCTAGAGTATGTGTGTACACTCTTCAGTGTATGAGAACTCACTCATGACAAATAAATTACAAATCTAATTAAAATGAGTTTGTACGTTGAAAATTTAAAAAGTGACACTGTGTTTTAATTTTTATGTCTTTAACTGTATGTTGAATGCTAAGGTAAATTGATCTTCAAGAAATTCAACATGATTTAAAGCATTCAAGATGATAAAATTGCAATGGTTGTACATCTCAATTTTTATATGATTGTACCGTCCCTTATTTCGTTATAAAATAATCAATCCCTGTGACTATTTTTCACGCCGAATGGAAGTGTTTTTAAATGTAAATTTATAATCGTTATAGTTTAATTAATTATAAATACTGACGTTTTTGTTTTATAAAACATGAATAAATCTCTTTCGTACTCTACTTGAAAGATTATTGTTCGTTTGCACAAGAATCAGGTTTTTTTTAGAAGTAATTTTTCTCACACTTAAAGATAAATTCGGCCATAAATCCTTTCCGATTTATTAAATGCAAGCAAAAAATCCTGTACTAAATTCGAAAACCTCCTTATTTATTTTAGTGATTTTAAAAATATTTCAAATATAATATTAATATATATATATATATATTCTAATGCGAGTTTCCACCAACGTCGATCCGAATGCTCAGTGGTGTGAACTTTGTGATCTCAGGGGCAGGATCTTTGGGGTATGAGAAAGTTTTACTCCAAGACAGAATTTGGAAAATCAGTGTGTATATTGTTTCACGAATATTGCCACAGACAACAAGTACTAAACAAATACAGAAAAAAATGTCAAAGAACACTTACAAATATAATACAGACTTAAATTACCTCTTTGCAACACTGAGAAAATTAGGCACACTTCTTCAACATTGAACTGAATATTTCCTCCTAATTAAATTCCCTTCTATAATGCCACTGCACAGTATTTACTGCTTGGCCAGTACTGTTTGAAAAGTCACTAATGTTAAGTTTACTTGTCTCAATTATTACAACATTCAGTGAAATTATTTCTATTTTTAACACAATTCTTTTGGCTCTAAAGACTCGCAACGAATTAACAAAATGACTTAGTCGACTATACAGTTATTTACAATTACATTTCTTGGGAATATTACACGTATATGAAAATGTTTTACACTGCTATTTACAAAACTTTCATTAGGAACATTAAGCACAAATGAAATGTATTACACTGGCTTACAAGGTTTCTTTTCCCCGGCATTGTCGTGATATATTTCGTAACAAAATCTAGGTGATTATGCGAATTTTGAATTCAGTCTTCCTTCTACTGCTCTAGCGCGCTTGAGGTTCCGCCGGCTCTGGACTCCCGTTACAAAATTGGTTACCTTTGCAGCAGCGCTCGCAGTGGCGGCTTGCGCCAACCTTGTTTCTATTTCGACGCGCCTGGCTTCGCTCCAAATGCCGGCGCTCCTCCTTGGAGGATCCTTCGTCCTTCGTAACCTCCAAGGAGGTGAAAATCATTGTTTTAAAAATGAATGTAGTTTCACAGTGGATCCCGTCTTTGAACAGCCAGGCTCTGAACTGTGCATGCGTAAGTTAGGCATGGGTAAATAAACTAATTTTGTCAAATATTTATTAAATAACAAAAACATTTTTAGTCTGCTACTAGTACAAGCAGATCTTTCAAGGCAGGCATTGTATGCTAAAAGTTCAAGTTTTTGCACTAGTGCTTAAAGTGGGACAATGCTCAAATGTTCAGATAATACCTTGAAAGCAACAAAAGAAAATAGTTTCGTGTGACCTAATCAGGTTTCACTGTCGCAACGTTTCTTGAACGATTACTTTGCGTCACCTTTTCTGGCACAAAAACAGTTGAAGGCACAAGCTCGCAGCGAGCACTGATGTCAACATTCCAAACACATCAACACTGGCGCGAAATATAAACTATTTGTTTTGAGGAAGATAACTTTTGCCCGTTATTTTCACCACAAAAATGTAAAAAAATGTCCGAGACAGGTGAATATCCATCACAGAAGATACTTCGAACTCCTGAGAAAGTTTTTATAAAAACATCTTATTTTGCAATTTGTTTGGGTTTCAACATTTGGCAAAATTACATACAATTTTTATTAACATGAAAGGAGTAATGTCCATTGACCGTACTCCTAACATTACATTTTTTCAGATTTACACACACTAAACATATTTGATAACTAAACTAAACTAAACTAAACTAACATTCTAAAAATATACAATGATAAGCATATATAATAAAAAAACAGAAAATAATATAACATGTGATAGTCGATATGTCAGGTCTAAAGTATCGTGTAAGTCGTCTTGTGGTGTCTATTATCTAGTAAGTTAATGGAAATAATATTGTGATGGTTATGTAGTCGTAAGTATTGGCATTGTTAATTTCTCCTTTTATTGTTGACATTTGTAAGTCTTGGTTTATTGTGGCGTTTGTTAGGTACCAAAGAGCATTTATAAATTTTCTTAAGATTTTAGGTTAGAATCGTAATATTTCAATATTTGAATTTTGAGCTGCTCCCAAAAGTTGTATTCCATATGTCCAGACTGGTTTTAGAAATGCTGAAAAAGGTAGAACGCAAATTATTGAAGAAGTTGCGAAGTCTTGACTGATTCTCCAGAGATTGACATTGCTTCATAAAATCTAGTGGCCGATTTCATAAATAATACCTCCATTCTATCCGCCTTTCTTTAATCCATCGTTCAAGAAAAGCTGCGAGAGTAATACTACTGACCTTAATGCAATGTGTTAGTTCATAATTAACACATTCTCTGTCCCTACGAATACATCGAAATATATCTGCAGGTCTGAACAATTTATTATAATAATTTTATTGGTGTTTTCTCAAAACCTGAAATATTTTTCGACACGTCTAGGTGTATTTTAAAATTCTATGACCGTCCTAACAAGTCCAATTCAAAATCTGTGCAGTTACGGCAAGTTCCATGAAAATATTTGCCTTAGGAGTTATAAACGTTTGTGACTCACGTATGGTTCACAGACGTTAAAAAAAGTTGGTGTTACGTTTTTTGAACGAAGTATAACTCGTAGGGCATAAACGTGTTAAGTGATTTGTATTCTTGTATTAAAATAAAATGAAGGGCAGTAATACTGTTTAAATACACATGGTGAAAGTGATTTTATTTTGCTCACCCGATATATTGGCCTCCTGATGCTACCTTTCCGAATCCGCAAAATAATGTGGCACTTGTATCATAACTATTTGTTTTACCTGGGCGAATGTGCAGTAATATAATTATTTGTTTCTTTTCAACTCTGTTGGTACTGTTCATGGATACTACTCTGTAACAATGTAATATTCCAAAGTATTCACATTAATTAGGTATGCCTTCAAGCCAGTATAGTTGCATTTGAGCTGGTGTTCTGTGTCTATTGTCTTGTGTAATACAAAATTGTTAATTGTATTGAAATTGTGTAATAATATCAATACGCTCAATCAATTCTAGATTGTACTGCCCAAATTTGACTTTTTTCTGCCATAAAATATTTTTAAGTATTATTGTGAATTTTTTAAATAAATTAAAGCGTGAACTTCTTTGGGAGTAAAATTTTAAATTTCCCGCTTTGCTAGTTAATTTTAAATTTACCGGTTACTTCTTCCCTATTGGCTGTTCGTTACCCAATAGAAATTGTACAGAACAATGTGGCGGCTCCGGAAGTTGGGCAAATAAGGCTTTACCATTTAACATTGAGTGCCGTCTCTGCCAAAGAGTATATATCAGAGACGGCACTCAATGTTAAAAGGAAAATCCTTATTTGCCCAACTTCCGGTGCCGCCACATTGTTCTGTATAATTTCTATTGGGTGAACGGACAGCCAATAGTGAAGAAGTAATCGGTAAATTTGAAGTAAACCAGCGACGCGGGAACTTTAAAATTTCACTCCCATACTTCCCACGCCTTAATTTATTAAAAAATTCACAATAATAATAAGGATTTTATGGAAGAAAAAAAGACAAATTAGGGTACTAAAATCTAGTATTTATTGAGCATATTGATATGATACAATTTCGTAATTTCATTAGTAATAACAACTTTGAATTACAGAAAGTAATAAACAGTACACCTGCATAATTGCAACTTTAGTATTTGCTTGTAGATATGCCAAATTAATACTATGGAGTACTACATTACAACAAGCATTATTTATAAACAATAACAGAATTGAAAAGAAACAAATGAAAATACTACCGCACATTTGCTCAGGTAAAAGAAATAGTTATGATACAAGGGGTAAAAGCGCCATTTTATTTTTGATCTGATTAGGTCACATGAACGTATTTTGTTTTCTTTGTTGCTTTCAAAGTTTTATCAGAACATTTGAGCGTTGTCCCGCTTTTAAGTTGTTGTGCAAAAAATTGAGCTTTTAGCACGATCCGCATGCCTTGAAGGAACCGCTTTTACTAGTTGCAACCTACAAATGGTTTTCATTAGTCAATAAATATTTGACATATTTTATTTACCCATGCAAAATCTCACACATTCACAGTTCAGAGCCTGGCTTTTTTTAAATGGGATCCACTGTGAAAGTACATTCAC
>BOPP01000055.1:7849-47254 GCA_017312745.1 Gryllus bimaculatus
TATATATATATATACTAGGTAGGGCCTAAAGAGCTAGAGAATCAGAATCAATATGACAATTAGTGCTCCTGCACGAATAAATCGCTAAACGGCAAGCGTCGTTATTCCTATAAGGATTATCCCCAATTCAATATATACCTCATCGACATATTCTACTTATGTGCTTATAACTACAAGGTGCCGCCCAAAAACACAATCATTATAGTCTTGACTCTGCCCTTCTGGTACAAGAAACAAACACTTATTCATTAAACTAAAAAATTAATATTCATCTGGTATAGATGAATTTACGGATTGTTTACTGAAAACTTGTGTACTTGCCTTTATAACCCGTTAACTCACATTTTCAATGCTTCTTTATGCGCAGGAATATTTCCAGATATTTTCAAAACAGCAAAAATTAGCCACCTTTTACAAAATGGAACAAAAATGTAATTCAAAGTTTCCGGCCACTCTCTTTTTTCACTTTCTCAAAAATATTAAAGAGGCTTTTCTATATGCGAATGGAAACTTTCCTCGGGAAAAACTAAGCGTTCTCAGAGTCACAACAGTGGGAGCTGGGAAGGTTTTCTCGTGGGTGATCACACGTTTCTCTGGCCTCATCCAAACACGTAATGCTCTCGGCTATTAGAGTGACGCTGTGTCGAAAGCTGTGATGCCGACGATCCGACCTGGATGACGTGGTCTTCATGAGGGCTAAATTGCACCAGGATGGTCGGCGTTCAAATGTACATTCCTGTGAACTGGCGCGCCGACCATTCCGACGTACTGCAGCAGTGCAAAAAACTACGACAGAATGGTCAGCATCGCAGCTTCCGATGCTGCGTCATTCACACAGATAAAAAGCATTCGTACGACCTTGGGTGCAGAAGCCTTCGACATCACACTCTGCATGATTATGCCAATAGCGCAAGCGCTTGAGATCGCCAATGCACACACGCACGCGTGCGCACGTACCTGCAGGGACGGTGGAGGCCTGCAGCGTTAGCTGCGGCGCCAGCTGCGCCTCCAAGTGCGCCTGCAGGTGGCGCTCGGCGGCAGCCAGGTGCGGGGCGGCACGCGCCAGGTCCCCGAAGCTGCGTCCGCCCGCCGCGTAGAAGCGCACGCACGACATGCTGGCGCGCACCAGGTCCCCGCAGAACAGCTGCAGGCGGTACAGCGCGTGCAGCAGGCCGCGCCGCGCCAGCGCCGCGCACGCGCGCTGCAGGTATGCCTGCAATCCCACGCGCGGACGCACCCTTCACTGATGATACCGGGATGATTCCCTGATGCTCAGGGCATTCGCCCCGAAGTAGAATGCACGATTTTATCGATGGCGGTGATCGTCGCCCGCTGGATGGGAATATCCGCTAACGGCCTACGTCGGCTTGCTGGGCTCCCTAACCAAGTATCTTCCACCAGCATCGGAAGTTCTAAGCTCCTGACAAAAGCGGTAGTGTAGTGCATGTAAGTATGTGTAAGGGGTGAGCATATGACAAGTAAGAGAAAGGAAAGATCCCGCGCGGTTCGTGGCCCGTTTATTAGGGTACTGCTCCGCATTTGTCGGGTGTTGATCGGGGAAACCATCGAAAACTACCGACCAGAGCAGTCGGAAGCTAGGCTGAATTCGACTGAATTCTGCCAGGCTGAATTCGACACATCTGTCTAGCTAGTGTTTAAAACCCTGTCACCGTCGGGACTCCAACCTGGTATCGTATCGCCCGATCAAAGGATGGCAGTGACATCCGTTGATGCCCTGATGCCCTCCGGGGGCCCTCCAGGGGCGCCCACGCCCTGGAGCACCGATGAAAGAGGAAGGGAGAAGGGCACTCAAGGGGAGTTTACCGTTTCTGCACACGACTACTTAGAACATTAGTTCCGTAAGTGTGGTGCATGTTAAATCCCGGGAAATGTTGGTTTTCTTCCTATCTCGAACGTCGATCTACAGGTCGGTACCCTATTCAGAAATCTCCCCCTGGTACTGATCGGAGAAACCACACACCAAAACTATCTCTTAGGAATCGGCCCGTAGATTTAATTCGTCCCCACTATACAGTTAGTGTCGAAAATCCGACTTCGATGGGACTTGAATTTAAGAACCTCCCGGCCAAGATCGTAGCAGGGACAACGGTGTTGCCGCAGAGACATTGCAGCTGGCGGGGAGAGTGTGAGCCTGGATAAATGGAACCGATGATCCACGGGGCGAGTTTACTGATGTGCCCAGGGTAAGGTCCGCGTGGATCCGTGTTCGACCGCACAAGTTTATGCGCAAACGGCCGATTGATTCAACCAAACGGTGGTGATCACACTACATTCGACTGCGCCAGACATTTCTCTCGAAATTATGTACACAAAAGATTAAAACCGCTCTCCGAGGTGCGAGGCTCACCTGCCAGCAAGCGAGCGAGGGGTCGGCGTCGCGCAGCGCGGCGTGCAACGCGGCGGTGCGGCCCTCGCGCAGGCAGCGCAGGTACAGCGCGTCCACGAAGGTGTCGGGGTCGACGTGGGCGTCGCGCACGTAGGCACGGGCGGCGGCGAGGGCGGCAGCCGCCACAGCCGGCCGCCCCGCGCCCGGCCAGGAAGCCAGTGCGCGCCGACGCTCCGTACGCGCGCAAGTGACAGGCACTCTGGTGGGCGCGCTCGCGGGCCAGGGAAGCGGCGGGGCGGGGGCGGCGGGGGATGGCGTCGCCACTCGCCCGCGCGCTCCACCTCCTCACCAGCGCCGAAGCGCGCGCAGCAGCGGTCCGCCTTCGCGGTGCCGGCGAGCTGCGCCGGCACGGGCGACGGGGGCGGCGCGGCGGCGGGGGGGCGGCGGAGCAGCGCATGTGCCAGACTGCAGCAGGGTGCAACACTCCGCAGCAGCGGGGCCTGTGCGGGGCCGGAGGCGGGCGCGCTTCGGGCGCGGCCCGGGTGCGGGGCGGGGACGGGCGACGACCAGAGCGGGGCAGGCAAGCGCGCAGAACTTGTCCGCGGGCGGCGCGCCAGCGTCGCGCGCAGCGCACGCGCGGCCCCACGCCGCCCAACGCCGCCCGCCGTCCAGCCGGCCTTGGTGCACCCCTTCCACGGCAGCGGCCAGCGCTCCAGCGTTTAGCAGGCGGGCGCCGCAGGTGGCGCAAGCGCAGGGCGGCCGGGCGGCGGGGGCGGGCGGGGCGCGAGGCGGAGGCGAAGGCGACGCCGGGGCTGATAACATGGCGCACGGGGCCAGCGCTGCACACGCCAGCAGCGCCAGCAAGTCGGCGCGCTGCAGCAGCCCGTCGCAGTGCGCCTCGCCCGTCGCCAGCCCCAGGCGTGCGTACTTGAGCTTGGCAGCAACGAGCAGCGAGCGCGCCATGCGCAGCACCAGCGCCGCGTCCACCTCGGGGTTCGGGGCGGCGCCGGGGCCCACGGGCGCCAGCAGCTGCAGCAACGTGGCGCTCGCGCCCACCAGGAACCTGCCAACGCACCACACACATCACCACTACATTAGGATCAATCCTAATTCGATATTTAGTCCCATTTTATATTGGCAAATGAGAGGTTTCTTTCAAGAACCCAACAAGTCAAAAATTCCATACTTTGGGACATTTCACCAAGTTATTCTCTCTAACTGCCACTTACCGCTGGGACATTTCCCTCCGGCAAATGCCAAACACATTGAAAGCTATTAGGCGCGAAAATCATAAACACATTACTATGCACGTGTACGCTATGAAATTTTGGTGCCTCCTGAAAAAGCTCGAATTTGGTCTAGCTTAGTTCTCGTGAAAAACCTTTGCGATATTAAAATCTATTCACTTGTGGATGAATAATCAATTATTATTGAAATTTGTACTAAAATGTTAATGGAGATTGCACACGATCGTAATATCAGCAACACTTAACGAGAATGAAATTAAAAATATTGTGATACTGTAAGCTTGCGGTTTCTAAGTAACGTTCCATTAGAACTGAAGTGTGGTCGGAGAGACCATACAAAACTACCGATCAGGGCCCCCGGCCGCTTGAATTCTCTTATGGCCAAAGAGTATGACGTACTCGACGTAGCTATACAACTACTGCAGGCAACCCGCCTCCATCGGCTCTTGAACCCTACGACTTCCCGGTGAGAATAGCTACTTCCGAAGCAGGGGTGCCAGAAGTGTTACAAGCGCTTTCCCCACCACATTCCCCAACTTTGAGACGAAAATTATTCTCCAAATTATGGACCGACGACGAGCTCTCTCAGACGATTCCATTGGCTATCCCCTTAAATTCAAATAATTCAAATTAACCAATCACCGTCGTCAGCAGTTCGACGTCGTATACTGGCTTCCTGTTTCTCAAGTTTTTCTTTCACAATCCCTGTCCTCTGTCTCTTTTTGATACATAAAAATATGAGAGAATATCTAAAAATTTTTTTTTTTCTTATTCACATCAATGAATTATATTTCTATCTCGACTCCTGGTGAAAATAATTCCCCCCCAAAATCGCCAAACATTCCCCCATCCGTTTGTTTTCCCCATTTTTTCCCCACATCGAAAAACAATCCCCTTTTTGTGGGCAAAACTCCCCAATCCGGCAACGCTTTTCCTGCGGCACTCAGCTGGGAGGGGAGGAACTCACCTGGGGCACGCGGCGCCCTCGGAGTGCGCGGCCAGCGCCGCCAGGCAGAGCGCCACGCTGGGCGCGCGCGCGTACGCGAACTCGCCGCGCACCGTCGCGTTGTGGGCGGCGTCGCACGCCAGCCGCCACTGCAGCGTCGCCGCCGCCGCCGCGGCCGCCGCATCCGCCGCGGCGTCTTGCGCGTCCGGGTGGTCGCCGTCAGCGGCCTCCGCGGCGGCGTCAGGCGGCGAAGACCCCGCTCCCGGCCCCGCTCCCGCCTTCGCCGTCTGGCGCACGCACGCGTCGCACACGCGCACCGCCACCTGCCCGTAGCCCTCCACCTGCGCACGCCGCCGCCGCCGCCAACGACGCTCTCAACAATCTCACGCCACATCCAGTGCTGCTACAGCAGCTCATACACGTGCATATATTCAAAATTGTTGTTTCAGTGTCATAGTTAGAGGGGGCAGGGGGGCGGTCCGCCCCAGGTGTCACCATTTTAGGGGTGACACCAATTAGAAAACTTTATAGTTACAATTATATAATTATTTATTTAACAATTGTATTCCCATTATTCTGAATTACATACAGTTTTTTAATAAATTATAAATAAATGTCACGTGAAAATATACTTTTATTTCTATTAAATATTGTGTTAACTATTCAGTAATAATTATTTTTATATTAGTTAATGGGGGGTGATACCATTAGTTTTGTCCCGGGTGACATCAACTGAAGCTATGCCACTGGTTTCAATTACGCATTATAATGTATAATTGGAATAATTCTTATAATTGTAACGAAATATATGCATTCGCATTTTGAAATTTGGGACAAATGTACCGATTACACAGTGCGACAATGAAATTTGCCGCAGAACAAAAATGTGTGATTAATATGTAGTTCAGTGCCTTGATGATAATGGTGAAAACCATTTTTCGCTATTACCTAAACTTTTTTCTAAAAACACAATTTTATCTGCGCTCGGTCGAGTCATTTATTTTGTCGCGGCTCTTATGACTTTCTGTTATTTTAAGAATATTATTATTAGAATTAGTGTTGGAAGTAGAGGTAGGAAGGGGAGATAGGCACTTTGGGTAGGTAAAGGGAAGTTCCACTGGCATAAGTCTGTCGATAGTGAGATCACACAGTATCTATTCTTAAAGTGTGTAAATCCGCTAACGTGAAGAATATTTGTGCATGATTCTGTGTTTCTTACGCTCAACAACGTCTAGGAAGTCTGTTTATTCATCAAATATTTCTGTTATGTGTGTAGCGAGTTTACTATTGTCTTAAAGACATCCCATTTCTCCCATCGTCAAAAAGGTGTACGAGTTTTATTTTGAATCAAATGTAGATGAGGGTAAGTATTGGTCACCACACCACAGAATTCATATTGTTCTCACTATTTAAGAGTTAGGTTCCAGTGAACCCACACATCTATGCCATTTGCCGTACCACAGTTGTGGAGGGAACCTAGAGACCACACTACAGATTGCTACTTTTGTTTAACGAAAGTAACAGGAATCTCAAGAAAATTAAAACTCAGTTTCGTATCAAAATTTGGAATATGCAATGAGCCAAGTTCCTCAGTTTGATTCTCTCCAGTTCCAAAACCACCAACGCAATTTACAATGAAAGATGTAACAGACGATGGTAGGGGCAAATCAACAGATCACAAAAATCATTAACATCTTGAAAACTTTCCCTCTGAAATTGCGCTTTATGAAAAAGTTTGTGAAACCAATTGACAAAGATCGCCAATGTTTTCAATTTTTACTAACTAAAATTCCTGCGATTACTACTGCAAAAATTAAAGAAGGAATGGAGCGCAAATGGGTCTCGCGAAAACTATGAACTCAAAGGGTAAATTAACAACAGAAAAGTGATATTTTAGATTATCCTTAACGTGTTTAATGCTTATGACAATTCTTATGACAGTTTAATTCTTTTACATGCTCACAACATTTCTTATTGCTTTTAGATCCCGAATTGTGAGTGCTCTATATCCATGAGGTTAAGTTGCTGCGAATAAGCATGTCAACCTTTCACATCAGTATATGTACGCCTTCAAATGCTCTCCCAACTATCATGTGATTTTCAAAGCATTAACAATATTTATTGGTATTTGTAATATTATGTGACCGTTACGTAATATTATAACATTGCAACTTTTATCCTACCATCACTTTTTCATTCTTCTTTCGAAAAATGTATTATCGAAAGCGCCAGAGGCTAAAAAAAAAAACTCACATCTTCCAGTTTTGAGAATGCAAAAGTTTGACTGAAAATGAAACTTCAGCAATTGAATGAAGTGCATTGTGTTCAATACATACAAAAAAGTCACAGATAAAATGTTTCTCGGGGGCCAGAATTTAAACCTAATACCGTCAGCTCATGTCAGCATGCAACGAAAACATTTAACACCATAGCTGGCCAGCACTTAAAATGTATTCTCAATGTTCCATTAGTTCTGACGCCTCAAGAAAATTCTCTTAGAAAATAGAGAATAATACTCACATTCTGAAATAAAGTGTACACAAAATAATTCAAAGTTGTGAGGTTGAAAAATAAATTGTATTAAAAGACTAGTGGAGCTCCAACAGCACATACATTCTCAAATTATTTCTAAATTTGCAATTTTCGAAAGTTTAGAGTTCAACGAAAGATCTTTGCCATTATTTAAGCATTATTTTCTCTATCAGAGGGGGAAAAAGGGAAAAACTTTGGAGCCGCTTTTTAGAAAACAATATTTCTAAATTTGCCTAAATTTCAGACATTTGTAGTTTCCAAAAATTGTACAAATTTCAAGATATGTCAAAAGAACAAATTTTATTAAAACTTTTGCAATTTTTGAATAATCAGGAATTTTAACGAAACTTAGAACTAAGCCATTCTTTTAAGTGTACTTTACGCTATCCAGGGACAAGTTCAATCAAAATATTCGAGCCATTTTTGAGAATATTTTGAAAATGTTTTGAGAATTCTTGGAAAGTATCCCAAAAATTTAAAATATCCATTTCAAACTCAGGGCCTCAAGTTCCTTTAAATCTATTGAGAAATATCGAATTTACAGAAAACCGTCTGAAGATTTTTGGCTCCAGCGTTGACCACACATCGACTGACCAGACGGTACAGACATACAGACCAGATGTTTGGCCGTCAATCGAATTTTTGGTATCAAAAACACACAAAACATGAATTCTGACTACACAATGTGTTCGAAGAAGTAATTTCTTCTAACACAGTCTAGTCTTTTTATTATATTTGTCAAAACATAATTGACTTCAACTCATCAAGAAACTCTCCTACTCACCTGCATACGTCCTGCTGAACAACCTGCACATACTAGGCGCCCACATCGTCGACAATGATGACGACGATTAAACATAGAGAAGGTAACAGCTCTACAACACAAGCATTCTGATGCCTGAAAATAAGATGAGATTCATTTCATGCTCATGCTCTCTCAAATTGTGGTAATACATTGAGTTCTAGTCTTGCAAGTTAATGATATTTTTTCTAAGAGATTTTTAAATGTAGTGAAAGTTGTTTTCTTCACATCTGATATGAAAGGAAATAAAAGCCTTTTCATCATCTATTTTAATTTTTCTTTTTCATGTAGAGACAGGTATTGGTCTAATATTAATGTGAATGATTATCATTTTAAAAAACAGTTCATATTACTGATGATTTAACATATTGTCATAGCATTACTGACATACAATATTATTTTACTATCACAGGGATACAAACAATACTTATACAAAACTCTGAAGAAGAAATAGGAAGTAACTCTGGAATTTAAACTTTAGGTAGACAGGGCAAATAAAAATTTTGAAGGATTATTACAGATTTTGACAGATGACCCCAATAAAAATATCAGACTTATCTTTATCAGGTTTCAATCCATATTGTCTGAAGAATAGTGGGCTGTTTTCAAAATGCATTAGCTTTCTATAAAATTGCACATCAACATTTGAAATATTTTAAATGTTTTAAATATTTCAGCTGTAATTATCCCTCTGATTTCGATATTGGAACAAAATTGAATACACCAGAAAGTAGTATTATAGTACATTTTAAACACAGCTAAAAGATTTTTTTGTTTAAAAGTTTTAAAGACAATTATTTCTAATTTCTCAAACTGCTCAAATACATAATGTATTTTTTCTGTAAAAAGAAAATATACCTACTTATTAGATGGGCAGTGTTAAAAAATATTTCAACCAAGAGACAGTTGACGCAACACTGCCACATGCGTGTACGACAAATTGCATATCTCATTTGACATTCCCTTATTAGCAAGGAAATTGCCTATTAATTAAAAAAACCTTTGGAACAGCAATTGGTGAAAATTATGCAGTTTTGAAAAACATTGCTTGATATCTATTATAATTGTTAATTCAATAGCAATATGCATTGAGAACATTAATTTGCTAGGCCATGCAATAAAACAAAATCAGCAAAACTTTAGTGGATCATAGGGAAAAATCGTCTGATTGGATACACATAGAAAATTTGTTTGGTATACTGACTCGTGTTTCTTGAGTAGAATAGAAATTGAAATCTACAGTTTTGAGAGTTGGTTACTCGTAATAATTACTGTTAATAGTGCATATTTAACTATGCATAAACAAACTCACAAACTACTGACATCTTTAGGTCTGTGGGAATTCCAATACTCTCTCACGTCTACAACAATATATTGTAACGTCATAAATTTACCTTGTTGTCAGGCATCCAATCTCCCTTGGCAGGTACTTTCTTTGGCATGACAAATTCTTCTGCATCACTCTCCATTGAAACCTGACCATCTTCCAATTCTCCACTAGTGCCCTTTCCCTCTTTGCTTATCATCACACTCTGAGACAAAGAAGACTCCCTTCCTGAACCAGGCGGAGTAAGCTCAACCCCCAAAAAGTCTGGTCTGCTGACCCGGCACTCCAGTGCTTGGGCTGCATAATCACGCAGCAGAGCATCAATTTTATCGGGATTAAGGGGAGACGAAGGAGGCAACTGAGACAGGGTATGACGGAGAGAACTAATTATCTGTTCCAATACCAGAAATTGGCTGTTCATCAGCAGTTGTTCCAAAATGAGCTGAGGTTCACACACGAGATCCCAAAATGCTTCATGAAGGTTTGGTGTTAAGAAGTCTAGCATTCGCACTCCTAATGCCATTACTGTGAATCTTGCCATTTCTTCCTGTGACAAAGTCTCATGCAGAACATCCACAACAAATGCTACCACAGACTTCTTGCAGTTGATGCTCTCAAGCTGACTTAATAACTCCTCACAAATGGTGAATGCCTTCCGTGGAGGCAGTGACAACAAGAGCTACAAAAAAACAATATTAATCAATTAGCAAATTATTATATTAACTTCTATTTCTGAATTGTTCATGTAGTTGTTTAATAAACAATATTCAGTGTTTATTCTAATTCATTAAGTGATTTGTTGTCAAAAATTTGAAGAACTTAGTGCAAAAGTGTTTACTCGAAAGGTTAATTTTTACTTCATAAAGGCTATTCTGCTTCATGATACTGTGTTGTTTTGTGATTTTGAAGTTTTATTTGACCCAAAAGTAAGTAAAGGTAACATAAAACAACCTTGATTCTAGAAACTGGAAAATTCCAGTATTGAGTAGGCCTAAATAATGTGCAGTCTAGTTAATTTGCTTTATTTGTGCAATTCCATTGACAGTGAGGCTCCAAGGCTAATAGTTTTGAAATTACCACTGCCCAAGGCACTCACATAATGCAGTCGCCCATCTATCTGCGATTACTTCTAGAATTTTTATATGATCATGAGCTACTTCTTGAAAACTGCACACCAACAAATTATAACCAAGTATGTGCTAGTGCCAGAACACTGCTCTGATATAACTTGTCAAGTCTGTTGAACTGCTTTTTAGAAGTTTGCAGTCCGCTAATGTACAAAATTACATGCATGGAATAAAAATACTGGAAAATGTATGAGTGCACCCCGGATTACAACTTCAGCTGTATCTCTGATTACTGTTCCAAGCTTATTTCTGGTATCTAAGAAGGTAAGTGAAACTGAAATTGATTTACTGGAGAAAGACAAAACAAATAATATTTATATTCTGATTCATTATAACAGATCAATAATGTTCTACGTTTTGACTTCAAAACTGACCAGCAGCTTCTTTCAAATTATGCATATATATTGAACTTCAGCAAAGAAATTTCAGTATATGTGGGCCAGTATAATTCTATACACACCTGCTCAATAACTGCAAAATCATAATTCTCCAGTTCCAAAAGAAGCAAGATAAATTCCACATTCACTTGAAAGTTTTGGGGTGTCACATGTGGATGCTGCTCAGCCCAAGATACACTAACCTACAAGAGTCAAGAAATCATGCACCCTATGAAGTTAACTATGGTAAACTTATGACCTTCCAGAATATACACACATACAAAATCACATACCTACAAAGTTTTTAAAATGACACCAAATATCAAGACTGAGATAATACAAAACAAGACTCATAGCTTTTGACAACATACTTCACAAACCTCTGTAAACTTATTTCTGATAGTTATAGCTATAATAACTGTCAAGTTACTTTGTAATATGGTAAAAATTAAAGCTTGATAAAAATGATAAAAAATGAAGCAAACCTCAAAATGATCAATATTTATAAACGTTTATTGTAAGATATACAATTTAATAGAAAGCTCTAACATAGTCACATCATAATTATTTAATTGCGCATAAAAATTGTCTGCTAAACTTCAGAGCAACCCATGAGTACAGTGCAAAAAACTTTATTCACAATGAAAGGTCATCCAATTCGTTGATGTCTTACCTTTCCTTGTACTTGGATGTGAAGAAGCCGCTGCTGAAGAACGACTCGGAGTGCTGCTGGAACAGGTTGCGACCACTCACCTAAAAGTGCCTGCAGAACACGTTGGCATGCAGGAAGCGGCCAATCACCAAGATGGTCAAGCACACAGCTAACGGCCATGTTCTTGTTTTCCAGCAAGAGGCATTGCTTCCATGGTTGTATACTCCCTACACCAGAATTAATTAAGTAATCAATCAATCAATTAATCAATGCACAAGTTCAATTATCATATGCAGTTACAATTCATTATTCAGACTCCTCCTCCAATCCAAAGTTTATGAAGTTCATTAAATGCATCTGAATGTACATAGCCAATTAATGCAGGAAATGTAGAAAATTCCAACGGTAATTTTAAAATAATAAACCCAGCTTCAGAGATGCAAATTACACTCACCACATATGAATGTTGTTTTTGAACATACCTCTAGTACAACACTTTTCAAATGGTTAGTGAGCACTGTCAACAGGGCATATATTTAATGATTTACCTAGATGTTAGGCAACACTCAAATAATTTTAGACTACATCTTCTTTAGTTATCTCTGAATATCTTAGATTCTCGAATAAAATGTTCAGAGGGATATGCTCAGCCACTTAATGAGAATATGGCAAGCTTATTCAAAGGGTTGTGTGTGAACATTCTAGTATGCTGATAAATGTATATGTCATAATGAAGGTGGATATTTCAGTAAGGTTACACCATCCCTGGTTATTGTACCTTCACTTACCGCCTTCAGTGCCTCGCTCCAAGAAAGGCACAAACCTTAGTATCTACAGTCCCTTCCTCTGCAAAGGCCTACGAAGCGTCAGTGTCAAGGGGGAGGCAACACAAACGGAGGCCAGCCCTCCAGATGGACAAAGGGAATTGTTGAACAACGCAAGATACTTGCACCTGAGGCGAAAGTCACCGGAAGCGAGCGAGAAGTCGGAAGCCATCCATTGGGCCGCGGAACTTAAACTGGGAAGAATATACTACGCACTCAAGCAATGTGGGACAATTGAAAAGTATTAACCACTAAAGTAAACGAGGATCCTTGAGGGATTCCTCGATCCACAGGATTAAAACAAGGAAACTCGGAACCTTTGCCGGACCCATTTTAGAAGCCGACGCCGAAAAATCGTTGACGCTCTAGTCCCCTCGCAAGAAAAAGTGGATAGCCATCAAGGAATAGAAAACATCCTGCTGTTTACAGTACTGGTGCTGAAGTGCTCAGTCGGCAGCACTCTACAGACCACGAAAGCGCCAGAACTGGACAGCACCGCAGAAGTACTGAAACTGACGCTACATTTCAATCCACTGCTGCTCTTGGAAGCCCTCTGCTTGAACGCTGAGATCTTTGGCCAACGATGGAAAGCAACGCGGCTCATAGATGAAAGAAAGGGAAGACAAAACACGTCATCCCGTGCAAACCCGTGTGCAAGCTGGACACAATGGGGAAAGTTCTTGTAAAGCTGATACAACCACGGCTAATTACGGCTGACCGAGAAGCAGGAGACCAGTCGGAGTCGACGTTCTGCTTCAGGCACGGACGATCCACCACTGGTGGCGTAAGAAGAGGAGTAGAAGCCGCCAAAGCAACGCGAATGGGGAACCGTTATTCACGTAAAATGTGCCTCCGTGGAACGTTAGACGTCTTCAACTCGCTGAGAACGCCTTCAACTCGTCGAAATGGAGCGACATGGTTGCAACGCTACAAGACTCGTTTATAGTCCCAGCATATATTTGTGACTTGTCAACGCCTACTTGAAGGATCGACAAGTCTTGTACGGTACTTACAGGACGGCGAATAAAGGTCACCGCAGGCGTTGCACTGGGCTCAGAATATAATCGCGATGTATGGAACATTCTATGTGATGGTCTATTACGCATTGCTCTGTCAGATAGAACATCGTTTGTAGCTTACGCAAATGACGTCGCGATTGTCATCGAATCCCGAGACGTTCAAGCGGCGCAACTGTCTCTACTGCAAAGAATCAACAGTTGGAAGGAAGAACACTGCTGGGAATTTGCCACAGCAAACATCAAGATCGTGAAGCTCACACGAAAGAGGATCAAAATCGTCAGGCCAAAACGAGTATCAACGGAGACTGTCACCACTCAAAAAAGAACGTTAAGTACTTACGGGTAACGATCCACTCGCGACTCATCTATTGGAAGCACATCCAAAATGATGTCCATAAACCTTCTAGTGATGACGGCGCTGAGCAGACTGATGAGAAACACAAATGGTCATTAATAAACTTCTATTGCTTCAGCTAATAAACTTCGATTGCTACTGTCGGTCGCTGTATCTATTATGTTGTACGGGCAAAAGTCTTGGCTGACCCCGTGGAAGTAGACGAATATCAAAAGAGTCTGAGAGCTGCCCTAAGAAAGTAGCACTGAAAGTGACCACCGCCTATCGCACTGCCTCAGATAATGCTGTCTTGGGGCAGGAACAGCGCCGATCGACTTACCACATTGAGAAAAAACAGTGCAGACGATGTGTGAACTGTAATCAACAATGGTAATCCGAAAAGAAAAGAAAAAGAGAGAAAAAACAAACAAACAAACAAACATACAATGTAACACACCCCTCTGTCAAGTACAAAAAGTACTTAGAGAGGGTTTGGAGTGTAGTGGATAAGATAAAAAAATTTAAATTTGATAAGACCAGTTTTTTTGCTAAAAGGTTAAACAGGATGTAATGTAGAAGAGCAAAATTAGTTTTGTTTCTTATTGTTTTTACAGTTATGGTTTTTATTTTAAATGTTTTATATGTAAATAGTAACACCTGTACACTGTCAATGTAATTCTTTGGAAAAATAAATAATAATAATAATAATAATAATAATAATTATTATTATTATTATTATTGTTATTATATTATTATTATTATTATTATATTATTATTATTATATTATTATTATATTATTATTATTACATTATTCTTCTTATTGTTGTTGTATTTTAGTATTCTTTGTCTTTTGGAACACTTCCTCTGACAAAGTTTCAAGGTGTTCATACTCGCTAGAGATGGTATACCTTTCACCAACAATCCACTTCCACTATAACATATATTTGGGAGAGTACAAGTAAGTCCTCTTGTGAATGGTGTTAAATATAATTAAGAAGCAGAAATGGGAGACCCACAGCATGATAATTTAGCAAGGAGACGAATATTACTTAAGAAATGTTGTTGTGATCTTTAATATTTATACAACCTTTGCATTCAGACGATGATGCAGTTGGAAACAAAAGCATGTCTCGGAGGACACTCATGCCTGGGTGATCATACACAGCTCTCTCTGGAAGCATCCACACAACTTCTACAGCTTCCTGTTCTCTGCCACACTCGAGAAGATGAGCTACTTCAGGAGTGACTCTGTCCACAGCAAACGGAAGCTGCAATGCACACATGACAGGGCTTCCCTCAAAAGCCTCACGCAGAGCAGCAACAGGCCTCGAAACAAGTAATCGTCGCAGGTGCTTGGTCACATGAGCCCACTTGGCCAGCAATTGCTCTGTGGTGTCTGTTAGGTTATCTTTCTTACTTTCCTGAAGTAGTCTGGACAAAATGATTGCCAGCAACCAACAATGGGATTCTACAAAATGAAGAGCACCCTCTGTAATATTACAATTGTCATCTTTCGATAAAAGATCATCTTCTTTTGACTTAGGAACTTTCTGAGGGCAACCTTTCAGTTTAATAGTGAACTTGTAACTAACATTTGAAAATTCAGCACCATCTGAAATCAAAAGTCGTGACAATTATTTGTCAATTATATAACGCTTATTAAAGGATTTTTCTTCAAGAAAATCTATACTGAAAAATAACTGAAATTGTATAAAGAACAATTTCTAATATCTGAGAATGAAAAATAAATTGGTTTTTCTAAGAGTATTTAAGGTATTATAAATTAAAATATCACTACTACCACTCAATAAAAACAAAACATTTATTATTAATTCTGCAAAAATTTTTTTGGAAAAGAATTTATGGATGTATTCTATATTCATTTTTAACCATTAAGTTAATTTTTTTGTGACAAGCTTACAATGAATTAATTTATGTATTACAACCTACCCCATAGTGTTTGTAGAAATTTTGAGATGAACTCAATACTTTCAGACTCATCAGTCTCAATTAACTTTGTAATTGTTTCTTTTTCCTCCTCATTGCTCAAATGTAGTAAGCTCATGCCATCTTTGGTATTGGCAGCGTAACAATGGCTTTTCAACTTCATGATCTCAAAAATCTCATGTTCCTTGCCTACAAAGTAAATAACAGAACAAAAAATTGCTTTATAAGTATACTGTTCTTAACACAATGTTTAGAGAGGAAGAATGACACGAGTAATGACATACAAAGAACTAGTATATAAAATATGTTTTGGAGAAAAATAACCACTAATATGTATGGATATTTTTATTTATATTTACTTGTTCTGTACAGAATTAGTATAAAGAAAGTTGAATCAATTCCGAAATTTTAACGGAAATACTAATCTTTGGGACCTTTATAGCATTTATAAAAAAACACTTTCTCAAACACGACTACAACTTTTTTTTTCTTTTTTTTTTTTCTTCTTCATCGGATACAGCAAAGGAAATAAAATTGTGTAGATCTCATTTTTGTTGAACCGTGAATTTTCGAAATCTCGAAAAGTTAAGTGCAGAAATTATGTGCAGTTGTAGCACCACTAGTTAAATTTTAATTTATATTTCAGTGCCTTAGCACAGGTTTTTTGCACTCATCCCTCTGACAGGACAAATGAGGTTACGGACCAGATGGGTCAGAAGAGCTGGATGTCGGCTCTTTCTATCATTGCGAAGCAGAATTCCGCCAAGCGTTGGATTGTTCATCCACTAACAGGGAATGTGGGCTGGGTTTGGACCGTCGTGAGCCAGGTAAGTTTTACCCTACTGATGACGAGTTGTTGCGACATTAATCCTACTCATTACGAGACGAACTTCAGGTACGGGGAAACCGAGGAGAAGAGTATGGTGATGAGTGAAGGAGGAAAGGGGTAAAGGGGCAAGGGGCAAGGGGCAAGGGACGATGACAGGGAACCGGGGAAGGGGAACAGAGGGCAGGGCGTTGATAACACACAACAGATGTAAAGAACAAGCAATTGGAAAACAAGTTTTTACGAGTGCCGTTTAAGCTTACCGGAAAAAAGGAAAAAGTCGCTTGATACTATAGGCGCAGTGACTTCTCGCCACGGAGCAAAGGTCTGCGGTAGCTGAATTGGTTCGTTACTATTCTCTACCTGTGACATTAGATATTCTGCAGCTGCAGTATTCAACTGATTCTCCAAATCATCTTGGTTGAGTACCTACAAAAGTTAAGAAAATATTTTGTTTAGTTGCAGCTAATCACTGACATCAAGACGGGTGATAAATAATAGAAATTATACACTCGTGCAGCCTGTAATCAAATAGTTCTGTAATATTTTCTCGGTTCTGAAGTTAGATGTGTGTGTGTGTGTGTGTGTGTGTGTGTGTGTGTGTGTGTGTGCGTGCGTGTGCGTGTGCGTGTGCGGAATATATTTTGACCCGAACTGTACACAAATTGCCGCGACAAAGGCAATGTTATAATCTCGTCGTCTCCCGCTGTTGATTACGTCAGCCATATATGAGCAAGCGTGACTTGTTAATCTGTCGTCGACGCCTCCGCATCATCCCAAGAACATTTTCCACTGTGGGGGTGACAGATGTACAATTAGCTCGAGTGAGGCTTGAGAACCGAGTTTTTTTGGATATTGGTAGCATCCAAACGTCGCGACCAGCTCACAGATTTTATAGGAGAAACACGCATTCAGAATAAATCCTAAAGCGAAATCCTTACCTGAATTCTAGGCGTATACTGATGACCACAGGCTAAAACAAATGCCAGCCGGGGATCTTGTTTGCTGACAGATGGAAGACGTTTCTGAGAGTTCCACAAATAAGGCCATTTTGATGGTATTCTACATAAGGTATTTTGTAAGTTATATAATGATATAAAAGTTTGCTCTTTTTGGCCTATTATGTAGCCCACACTGCACTGTGAGATTGA
This sequence comes from Gryllus bimaculatus, assembly GCA_017312745.1. Taxonomy (NCBI): domain Eukaryota; kingdom Metazoa; phylum Arthropoda; class Insecta; order Orthoptera; family Gryllidae; genus Gryllus; species Gryllus bimaculatus. The sequence continues at coordinate 25,308 of BOPP01000055.1, forward strand.
GCGTCGCAGGTCACAAGACGACAGCAGACCAAAGCCTGCTTTGCCGGTTTCCAAAACCAATAAGCTATGCAACCAGACTAAATTTGCCAAATTGGCGTAAAAGGCGACTGTTTCAGGCCCAGGCTGCAGGAGTGAGAGGTCGACCAAAGACAAACATGCAGTTTGATTCAACACCCACTGCACCAGGCGATTCGAGACCACTTGAGAAGCCTTCGCTTTGTCAAGAAAATTTTCCCCTCCAGCCAATGCCTCGAGAGCAGCTAACAGATGGTCTAAGAGTCCAGCCACTGCCTGATTGGGCAACTCAACCGGTCCCATCCACGACTGCAAGGAAACACAAAAATAACTAGATCAAAGAATACTGAAAACAGTAATATGCTCTAGGCCAATATTTCTAAAATCTACATAAAATCGCACGGTACCTCTAGCTGATGGTTGAGGACGATACGACTTCCAGAAGCCGATTCCCTCGGAGATACTGCCGACACAGGACCGCCAGCTGTGGCTTGTAGAGTTTTTGGCCACACAATACTTGCCATACTGAGCACAAGATTGTGGTGCACAAGATGTGCAATGGCCTCCAACCGAGCATGGGCTAGCACTGAAGTCTCTCGCTCCGGTTGTAGGTCCAGCTGCAAGGCCAACCCACCAAGATGTTCCCGCAAGCTGCTCCCCAGCACACGCTCAGACATGCATTCCGTTGCACCTGGTCATAATGGATACCATATTTTTTTGCATAGATCAGATTAGCGGTGGTAAACGAGTTAAATTTTAGTGTTGCTAAAATCATAGGGGTAACATTTTAATATTTATTAAGTTTAATAATTACTCGCTTTTTAAAAAACTGCGTGTTAATGTATAACTTCAAATGCATTTTAAAATATTTGGATTACTATCAAATAATTATAATCAGAGAAAATGTTTATAAAACAGCGTATTATAAATAATACGAAAGAAGTCTCTTTTCCATTTCCCGAACTTGTCAGAAACGCCTCTTACATCTGACGCCGCACTCACGGAGAAAGATCAAGCAAAATATCGGTGCCTCTAAGCAGAGTTCAGTAAATGTAATCATGATAGGCTATCACCATCCATATGAAAACGCGGAGGGGTGAAATCACGAGCTACATTTACAAGGAATAATACTGAATAGTATACTGACAAAAATGAATAACATACTGACATTTTTCCTTCAATTGTTGATGTACGAATCTGTGAACCTTATAAAAAGACTCCTCAGACTCATGATGTTCTCTTAGATAATCTGATCGCACTGCAATGAATGACGCCACCAGTCGTGTTCCCGTCCCGAAAAGTAGCAATATTTTCAAAACTAGCTCGTCAGCTAGGGCGAATTTAGTCACTGTCTGGAGGAGAATTATAGAGTCGGCTGCTCTGATCGGTAGTTTTCCCGGGTTTCTCCGATCAACACTGGGAGAATACTGGAGCAGTATCCTAACAAACGGGCCACCAACCGGGCGCGATCTTTCCCTAATCTTCCTTGTCCTATCCTCACCCCTTGACATACACTAACTTGCACTACACAACCACACATGCCGGAAGACCGGTCGAGAGCTTGTCCCGACTGAGACGGTGCCCCGATGGTAGGGGGTACCTGATTGGGGAAAACCCCGTTAGCGAACGGTAGGTCTACGCCAGATCTCGCAATCTACCCGGGGAAGATCACGGCCACCTTCTGAGGAAAAAAACATGTACTTCACTTACGGAATTAATGACCTGAGTAATTGAATGCGCCCGAAATCACTGACAACTAATCAATCGCGTGCCCGTCGGCCTATGTCGACGGGTTGGTTATGCTCGAGCGGAGCCAGCGCCTTCGTAAAGTCGCTGGTGGATACGGCAGCCAGTAATTAACGTATCCGCTTTCGAATGCCTGACAAATTCTCCATTGACACGCATATCCCTACCCGACGTTCGAGGCCAGCCAAGGGGAACATTTTCCTTAACTTAACTCCGCAGCAGGAGTGGGGAAATATACACTTAGGCAATTACACTGAAGGGCCAAAAAACTGGAACCGACACGCGTATTGAAATAAAGAAATCTGGAACCAATCAGATCACCGCGCTCCGGTCGGCAGCGACTATATGACAACCAGTGTCTTGCACAGTTGTTAGATCGGTTACTGCTGCTACTTTGACAGGTTATCACAATTTAAGTGATATTGAACGTGATGTTATAGTCGGGGCAAGAGAGATGGAGCATAGCATCTCCGATGTCGCGATGAAATTTGGATTTTCCCGAACGACCATTTCACGAGTGTATCGTGAATCCGGTAAAACAGCGAACCCCCGTCATCGCTGCAGCTGCAGAAATATCGTGCAAGAACGGGACCGATGACGATTGAGGAGAATCATTACACGTGACAAAAGTGAAATGCTTCCGCAAATTGCTGCAGATTTCAATCCTGGGGCCATCAACAAGTGTGCGAACCAATAAACGAGACATCGATATGGGGATTCGGAGCCGACGGCTCATTCGCGTACCCTTGATGACTACACAATACAAAACTTTACGCTTCGCCTGGGCCGGTCAACACTGACATTGGACTGTTGAAGACGGGAATCACGTTGCTTGGTCTGACGAGTCTCCTTTCACATTGTTTCGAGCGCATGTACGTGTACGCGTATAGCCACCCATGAATCCATGAACCCTGCTTGTCAACAGAGGACTGTTCATGCTGGTGAAGGCTCTGTGATGGTATGGGGCGTGTGCAGTTGGAGTGTTACGGGACCCCTGATACGTCTAAGGTGACACGTACGTAAGAATCCTGTCAGGTACCTACCATTCACACATTTATGACCATTGTGCATCCCGACGAACTTCGGCAAATCCAGAAGGACAATGCGACACCCCACAGGTTGCAGTTGCAAGATTTATGGTGTGAATTATCTCCAGCACTACTTCAGACATTAGTCATCTCACGTCGTGTGGCGGCTTTGCAGGGGTCCTACATGTTATTAGGCGATATTAGGTGTTCCAGTTTTTTTGGCTCTTCAGTGTAATACTGAATCCCCATTCCAGAAGTGAACGAAATTTCTGGAAGGATTCGCCGTCTTCAAATCATGAAACGATCCTGGTAGAATGTTGCAGCAACTTCAGCCCGCCGACGAATCAGAAACCACAAACGCTCACATCCCAGAGAACGTGGTAGTGGGAAAACTTATGGAACCAGGGTCCAAGGAGCGCAAACTGGGAAGCGATCAGGATAGCGCTATTTTAATTTCTTTTTTAATTGTTAACCTTGACGCAACGCGTCTCTAAACCCCTATAAGTGCATTGAGCGCTTGCGTTGGGAGTACTCCTCCGTTAATATACACTGGCGGAGAAAAGTATTGCAACACCGGAAAGGGTACGAGCAATCAAGTAGACGATAAGGGACGATAGGGATGGGAGGTCGTAGAAGCCGTGACTAACATATCACGGATGGCTGATGTAATGACAGCGTGAACTAAATGGCCCGGACGCGCCATGTACTTGGCAGCTCTAAACGGCGCTCCCCACTGTACGGCCACCCGAACCGTACGGCCACCCGAAAAACAGGCACTTGTGGGCCCCAACGTTTCTCCACGTACCTTTGGGAACCGGTTATTGCTGCAAAATTACAATCGCGCCTACCGCTAGCTTCGCTGCCACTCGCACCGAACCATCGCCGGGTCCGTCTGTTGTGGTACAATGTGCGGGTCACCTGGCAAACGGAATGGCGTGCAGTGGTGTTGAGTAATGAGAGGAGCTTCTGCCAGCACGCCAATGACCGTGTGCGTGCGAAGCGTCGCATGGGGACGTGCGCCCGGAGTGTGTTCGTCCACGTCACGTAGGACCCACCCTGGGAGTGATGGTCGGGGGGGGGGGTGCCATAAGCTACAACGTGCGTTCGTCTTTGGTGTTCGTGGAGGGATCATTGATTTTCGGAGTAATTATCCGTTAACATATCTTTAAATTTGTCCAGTCACGTCGCAGTCAAAAGGACAGCTAGGTTGCATCTCCGTGCACGTCCGTCCTACCACGCGCTCCCACGTCACGTCACTACCCGGCGGCAAGAATGGGAAAATTACGACATAGGGTTTACGACGCTTTGCAGAGGTGGGTCTAGCCATCGTTGGAAACAGGCAAGCATATTTTCTTGGAAAAATTTCACATGAGTTTCGACGGGAATCGCATCTGGAACTCCTTGGTGAAAGGAGAGCGACTTCGCTCTGCGCCATGAGATGCCTTTAGGCCGTCGTGGCAAATAACTGCTCAACACCCCAAACGAATAAGTTAACTTTGCGACAAAATGTAGCCCGAGTTCAAAACATGCTCGTCTGATAACTCGGAAGAACTGTTGAGTGTCGGTTACGTTTGACGACCGTGCTCATATATCACACATCGACGCCCAAAATGTGTAGCGAGGGCGATATGGTACATCGCCAACCAGAGGACACCAAGCAGCGGCGCAGAGCCACCAGAGTAATTCGAATCGTGAACAACCGTTCTGCAGACGGACGAAGCTATCTTCATCCAACGGGCAGATCAGTTGAAGTGCTGGCACTCATTCGAGTAATACACCATAGAGACGGGTTCAGGTTTTGTGTTCTTAAAATATTTCCAGTGTTCCACCTCTTAAATTCTGAGATCGTGAAACTATACCGCACGACGGTTGGCATGGCACCCGGCACCATCATACTACTAAGAGGTGTCAAGATAGATGTCAGATAACAATTTGAACACATTAGATCAGTTCCCACCCGAGATCTCCGTGGAAAATCTTGGAAGATATGTGATAAGACAGTCAAGGGGGTAAACAAAATGTGAGAAGATGGAAAAAGGAGGAAGTCTTGAATAAAGAGATACGGAGGAGAATAGGAACAATAGCGATGACCCAATATGCACATGACAGCAAGTGAAATATTTGATGATCGAGATACAATGTAAATAAGCAGAAAGATGGAGGTGAAACATAATGACGGAAAGAATGCTTTCGTGGAAAGATGAAGAAAACAGGTTCAATTAATTCACATAAAACCTGCAAAATTATTTCCTCACGACGTTGGTTCATAATAATTTATTCAACTGAGGATGCAATGAGGTACCAAAAATATTAAAACTAGTTGGATGCGTGCGAACACTAAGTACTTTGTAAATAATTGTTTTAAAAGTGAAAACAGGATTCTGGATCCTAAAATTGAACGGCCATTAACTTTAGTATTGAGGGTGAATAAACATACTAATATTGCTGAGGGTTGAGATTAAATATCATAGAAAACGAAATAGGCTCGTTGATTTCATTGCGGAACATTGTTTCTATTTTCCTTGCATTTTATTTTACATAGAATTGGAATTACTGCTCGTTTCTGACCACCGTGCTATGGACCAGGGGCCATCAGAAGAGCTAATTCTCCAAAAATGTGACAGAAGTTTTAAAAAATACTACTTATTAAACGTAATTTGATATCTTCCTGTCCTCCGCTTGTCGCCCACATTTCCCAACAAAAGTTGCCAGTTGGTACAAGAAAACTGGTTTTAAGGACTTCAAACAAATCGTTTCCGAAATTATGCGCAATTGTAATTTGTGTTGTAGTAATCGATTCCTAGTAACATAAACTGGATGCTTCCATTTTTTTATCTTAAATCTCTTTGATGCAGAATTGGTGAATAATTTCCTAAATAGCAGTACCACATTTGTCGATGGTTTCTTGGTTAAATTGTAAAAAGGGTCTTAGCGTAACATAACTGAGAGGATACTTACATTGGGCACGCTCTTCTGACAGGCATGCTGACAAAAACGTTATGTAAAAGAGTAATTTATCCACATAATTTTCTTTACCACATATTTCTTCAGCAGGAGATATAAAACCTGTAAAAAATCCCACACATAGTTCCCTTAGAAATAAAATTTTCATAATACATAGATTGATATTCAAATACATACAAGTAAAGAACAAGGATAATGCAATATTACTGATAAAAATTCCTCTATGTTGATGAAATTACATTTATTTTACCTGCTGAAACATTTAATGACGCACATAACTTGACAAAATCACGAAGTATGTCACTCTGCAGTAATTTAAACCAATACACGTCCCATGATGATTCAGAATCTTCGCACACGAGTTCACGCCAACTCTCTGCTTTTGTAGCTAGAACTCTCCAAAACTGGAGTTGGTCTTTAAGTCCCCTCCACAGCAATGGATAGAGATGAGAGTGAAGAAGATTGCACACAGAAATACGCGACGAAAAGCCTCCATCAGTGGTATCTTTGTTGACCAATCTGAAGCTCTCAACTAGAGCCTGAATGTATGGTCCAGTCCCCAGGGTCTGGCCCTTGGAAAGCGAAGGTGGTGGAAGATTTCCCAATCGTCCGGCAATTTCCGTGCACTGTTCCAACAATCCCAACAGAGCTACAGAGTGCTCATTAGTAGAGCTCGCTGTCAGCAACACATCCCAAAGTGCAAGTGTAGAGCTACTCTGACTCACTCCAAGAACGTTCTCGCACACTGGGAACTCTGAAAATATTCTAATGTGAATCCTTTTAAATTACTAGTTACTAGGGTAAATGAATAAAAGATTAGCAATGTACCTGCCATAACTTCCGGAGCTTCTGGCAGGTTGGCCAAAGGTGTGGAGGACAGGAAAAAGCCCACTTCCTTCGTGACCCAAGCAATGAATGCCCCTTCTGTAGCAACCTGCTTCACACACTGCATTCAGAACATTTAAAAACGTATGAGTTTAAACATAGGACATTTGCCTCATCTACTTTACGCCTAAAATATAACGCAGAAAATATTATGCGTAAAGAAAGTTCATAAATTGAATCCTGGAGATATCACCGGGTTGGCAATATGGGGATCAGCTTTTCGGGTGCATCCCTTGGTTAAGACGAAGTTGTTAGCCATAAATATCAATTAGGGGAGTAGGATGATGTTTTTGTTATTATTAATGTAATAGAGTGATGATGGGTGAAAGGCAAAGGATGATGGTAGGTGTTAAGTGGTGTAGTGGGAGGTGTTCGTGGGTATTTGAACAATCCCAGCGTTCACCTTGTGACTGAGGAAAACCACGAAAATCCCAATCAGGATGGCCGGCCCGGGGATCGAACACGAACCTCCCGATTGTGAGTCCAGCGCGCTACGAACTGAGCCACTTCGCTTGGTTATATACAGAGCGTCCGGGGAGGAAACTTCGAAACTTCGTTAATAAGCTCTTAAGACAATATTAAGCATATGTATCTAATAAACAACTCAGATATTCTTAATGGTTGAGCAGCAATACGCACTCAAAAGTTGGTTTGAAAAAATGTTTTTTAGTCAAAAACATGTATTGCAGAAGCATAGAAACACTCCCGAAATATGTAAACTGTGTATTATGTACAAAAAATAGATATACTTGTTTAGAAAGAAAACTTAATACAGAAATAAAAAGTAGTTGAATTGTGTAAATTGGGTGCTTTTTTTATTTTTATTTTATTTTATTTTATTTTATTTTATTTTATTTTATTTATATTATATTATTTATATTATATTATATTATATTATATTATATTATATTATATTATATTATATTATATAATATATATATATATATATAATATATAATATATATATATAGATAGATAGATAGATAGATAGATAGATAGATAGATATGTGGAAAACCACAACGGTATACGTGACATTTCATAAATGCTGTGCAATCTATTTAAGTCAATATCACTGTAAACTCGTGGTGCTTTGTTTCATCGTTAAAATCATGGCATTTCAATTCTTCTTAAAACCACGAAAATACATTGCCACTGGAATATAGCCTAAAATATTTTTAGCGTTCAATTATTTTTAACTTCTCTGATCCAAAAATATTCACTAAATCTTACCCCATGAAAGTAACGCTCACTCAGAGAAAAATTTATTTTGGACAACAAAAAACGAGAAATTACAAAATAATATTAACATAATATTGTAATTAATTATTCACAACCTGTGCTTCAGAGTAAATTACGTTCATAATTTTATTTTATACATACGGTGCTGGGAACGTCATAACAACTAGTAGCGAAGATTAATTAATGGCGTTATAAATAGTTGGCTCAATTCATTATGTGCGATTTTAATTTGTTGCGTCTAGATTAACGCAACGCGCCTCTAAATCTCTTGCCCAGCGTTGAGCGCATTGCGCTTCGGTGTCCGCCATTAAGAAGCATGGCATTGTCAAGTTTCGTCACAGTCAGTAGTCAAGAGGACCATCAGGTAGCGTCACCGCGTAAGCGCCTTTTACACTACGCTCTCCAGCGTCACTACCCAGCGGCCAGAAACGGGAAGGAATTAGTATAGGGGTAATGTTTAGGTTGGACTAGCTCCTGTGAAGCAGGCAAACTCGTTTTGTTGCAACAATTTTCACATGAGATGGTCAGGGAATCTAATACGGACCTCCTTGGTGAAAGGCAATCGACTTCGCTCAGTGCCACAAGCGAGGTAGCTTTAGAATTAACAATAACTACACTAAAGGCTTGCAGAAATCTCATGATTATGCATATGTATTGTATCCTAAACTCTTGTTCCGGTTAACTAAAATAAGCTCATTCATGTTTTACTTCATGGCTACAGCTACCGCGGTATTGTAATTTTGCGTGCAAAAACGGCGAATTTTCGGCAGAAATATTGCAGGGTCCTGGTAACGAAAAAGTGGGTAAATACAGTTGCTAAATTTAGGGAAGTAATTTTCTAACACGTTGTATAGCCAGAATCGGTTTTATGGCTCCTTGATTCCGAAAAATCGATTATCGGCAAAACGTCTGTCTTTGAACAACGCTAGCGGCCAAACAGTTTGTGTAATACTCCAAAATATCTATAATATACTCCAGAATAAATATCTCCAGAATTGATATTTTTCTTCATCGATCTGGTTGATGTCGTGGCCCCTTGAATTTATAAACGATATTTTAATTTGGGGGGTACTTTACATCAAGCCCCTGGGACATTTTCAAAATTTTCAAAAAACAGGCGCCATCGATTTTGATTAAATTTTGTTGTTGGGTAGTGTAGAGGACGTTTAAGAGAATGGCACAGGCAGAGGCGTGATTCAGGAAGGGGAACTGCCCTCACCAATACTGGAACAAATTTTAAAAAGATATATTTAGACATATCATTTCGAGGATCTTAAAAATTATATAAAAAATTTACTTGCTTCTGTATTTTAAGAATATAATAAAAATTAAAACTAATAATGATGATGATGATGATGATGATAATAATAATAATAATAATAATAATAATAATAATAATAATAAAGCCAACAATTTTTTAAGCTGAACTAATAACATACTTTAATAAATTGGCGAACTTTAGTTCAGTATTACAAAACACGCATGATAAAGTTCAGTGTTGTTGTGAATATCCCTTATAAATAAATCATCTTTCAATTATATTTTGCTTTGAAACGTTATTTACTTAGAAATTAAACAGTTTCATGCCTCAAATTATGAGTCATAACACCTTTAACTCTTAAAAAGAAAGAGTATTTCCCATTTCTTATAGATAGAACTAAAGGTGGTCATATGAGCCATTTACGAGTATATAATTTGAGGCCCCTTGGTATCTTTTCATACATCACAAACATTCTAGCAGGAAGAATTTTAACAACGAGTTTAATAACTCCTTTCGTCACCATAGCTTTGTGGCTCAGTTGTAAATCAGAGCTGATGTGCAACAGTCTTCTTGTTTTCTAGGATCAGAAACCCCTGAAAGATAAGACTTGAGCTTCTAATTAGAGTTAGAGGTTGCGATTGTAATTCTCAACGAAATAAATAAAATATGTTTTAAACATTGTTTTAATGCTCATGATGTACAATTTTTCGAAAATTTGAGTATTTTTCTCAATTTTGTGTGAAATAGATGCAATTTTGAATTGTTAAAACAATGTTTTCTCACAAAATGGCTACATTATTTCCGATTAAATATTATTGGTGAATAGTCTGAAGAAAGTTTAAGAGAATGATGTAGGTTTCATGTTGGTCGAAAATCCTGATTTATCGAAACTGAAAATTTTCAAATTTGTTTCGGCGTTTTCCTACAACTACAATTACGAAGATACATTTTTTTTCCTTAACGAAATGTGTTCATCAATAACAGATCATTAAGTAAGGTGAAGCTCAATTTTTTTAAAACTTGAACCTCTTTTTCGAAATTTGTGTCAGAGGCACTTTTTATTTTCTTTAAACCACTTTTTCTTTTAAAAAAATGCTAAATTGGGAACTCGTTAGGATAATATATTACAACTCGTAATATCACAAATCGTAGAATATTAGTAATTTAATTAGTTTATTAGTATTAGAGTTATTTATCGACTGCGTATGATGTACTATGAATAACCGATAAACAAGTTGAAATCTGAATACAAATGGAAAAAAGTCTTCCCCATGAATTGATATTATTCGCCAAGCACATAGTTTTGGCAACGCTGCGCTGACAACAGTGCTTTGCTAGCTTCTTGGTTGAATAGGACGTTTTCCAGTGAAAGGTGATATGTTAGTAGCGCCGAAAACGCAATATTTCAATAATACGTAGCTGTTTCCAATAAGGCGAGAACGTATGTTCTGTTGCATTTCTGAACTACTAATAATCTTACCTGCAACAATGGATTTTGTGCACGTGAAGGTTCACTTGGAAGTATTTGTTGTTCAGAAGCGCATTGACTCTGCACAGTAACAGGGCTTACAACCCTTCTACTGCCTTCTGGGACAGTACTTCTAAGACGAGCCCGCATGCGTATTAAGCTAGCAGTGAATGCAATATCAGATACCGTTGTTGAACTCATTTGATGCATCTGAAAAATAAGACAATTATTAAACAACGTAAATCATCCCATTTCAGAATTAGGGAATTTTCTTCAAATAATGATCTAGCCAGAGGTATTTTACGGTATAGCAGACATGGCACGTGCCATTGACGCCACTCACAACGGGCGCTATTTAGATAATACCAGCTAAATCAAATAATAAAAACCCTCATTTGAAGTATCCTGACAGGGGCGCAAAATATATGACTGCCCTGGGCGCCTGAATACCTAGATAGGCCTCTAGATCTAACGCAACACACAAATATATCATACGCCATAAGGAGAAAGTTATTATCTATTTTATGTCAAAAACGGCAGTTTCCGGAATTGTGGAGAAAATAAAAGCTACAGACGAAAAACCCACTAGCAAGGCAAAGTACCATTTTAGCACATGCTCTTTAGACAGTGGAAAACAATTTAAGGTAGATTATATCTTTAAAAAATATTTTTAAAAATTAAAAATTCAGTTTTATTTTCTCGCCTTACTACGTACTTAAGAGAAAGTTTTGTAATGCTGCGGAGGAAATCGGCGATTTTTCGACAGAAAAACTTCTGAACTTATGATTGTGCTAGTTTCACGGTGAAACTCAGTATTTTTATATTTCTCGACAAACAAATTTCCAAGAATTTTATAAATGAGTCTCTACGTTATGTCAAGAAATGTTCATGTACGTGTTCTGCAATCCGAACATCAAAAATGAAAGTTTTATAGTACAGCACATTCTTTGGACTATAATATTCAGCAACGATTTTAATATTCCTGCAACAAACGACCTAGGAATACGTCATAAAAGAGCGCGCTATTAAACTCCAGTGAGAAAGAATGGGGACCATCACCAACACCCTAACATTCGAAGGGCCTCAACGACCATTATGCGAATGCAGACATTAAGGTACATAGTTTATTCGTTCGATTGACCAGGCGTGACTACTTTAAATAGAAGTATAATCTCTGTTCTTTAAGATGTTAAGAAAAAATATGACAAGAAAAAAGTGTGGGAGCCGATGTCAAACTAACCTATATTACGTAATGCCAACTTATGAAAATAAAAGATCGTATGAGAGACTAAATTTAATATTAAACATTATTTTTATGGAGCAAGAATTCCATGCTTCCCATTAAACTATTTACAAAAAATAAATTTAAATGCTCCATTCATATTTACAACAGCTATTGTTTATATACAGGTGAGTCGCGTAACTTTAGAACCTCCTATAACTTTTGAACGGTAGATGTTATTGCAACAGCTCAGCCGATTTTCTTGAAAATTGATATTCCCCAAATCGATCTGAATGAAATCGTGGCTTCGGGAGTTTCAAACAGATATTTTGATTTTTGACACAAAGGCCCAAAAACATTTTCAAAATTTTCTCAAAAACGGCAGCAAATTTTTGAAAAAGCCGTCATTTGATAGGGTAACGTCTAAGAAAATGGTGGTGGTCTCATGTCCGTTGAAATTACAGATTTTTTGAAAATTGAAAATGCGCAATTTTTTGGGGCGTCTTCCTACAATTATAATATTAAAGATAGATATTTGTTTCTTTAATGAAATCTGTTCATTAAAAACGGATCTTCAAGACATGATCAATTTTGCAACACATGCTGCACAAATTTCTTCATTAAATACGCACCTGTACAACTTCCTGAGCCTCGTCTAGACGCCTGTGAGCAAGGCATTGTACAGCTAAACTGTTTGGCGATGACAACAATTGCACAACATAATTATCTGCCATTGAATCCGCCTCTCTGATAGGACAACTTCCAGTACCTGAAAGTAAAATACGAAAGGTGGGTGTTTCAAAATGCGAAACTTCAAAAAGTAGGATTCACTGCTTTCTGCATGTCACAATGTTGCTCAATGTGTGTAGCAATGAATTTCAATTTATTACTACACATTTACAACAGGTTAACGTAATCAACCAGTCTCTGTAAATATTTAATTTTGGAAATCGAATACAAAGATATAGAAAAATCCGTAATGTGCGCTGGATATTACAACTCTTCTCATTGACAATTTCAATGCGAATGAATCTTTCGTTAGTGGAGTGGGCGTCGTGGGTGGGGTGCAAAGAAGTGTGTCGTATTTTAAGGGAGATAAAGGGGTAAAAGAAAGTTTACCCAACTATCTCGTGCTATCTACATGCAAGCAACTCCCTTGATCGTAATTGTTGCATGTAATATAAGAACCCCCCCCCCCGAGCCTCATCAACCCCGATATCCCGGTCAAGACGTACGCTTGACCATCGAATGTCTTTCCACCACATTGACTTTACCCAATGATCTCAATGATGAACAGCAGAAATTCATTAATGGTTCTCGTGCCTTTCCAAGAACACAAACGTCCTTATATTTCCTATTCAAACGTATATTCCCCCTTAGTGAGCACCCAATGGAGGTTTCAGCCAGAGAAAAAAGAGACAATTGAGCGTGTTTCAGGGAAAATCGTGATTATGATTATCTCGTGTCCCTCACGGAAGCTCACGAATTTCAAATTCACATTCCAAGTTCGCCTACAAGGTGTCCAAGTGGAGGAGTAGTCAGAAAGCCGAGTAGGGAAGAATGACGAATGGTGGAAATATAGAAATATGAACCTCTGAAATATAAAAAAAGGAAAAGACAGAGGCACTATTAGCAAGTTCTTCGAACATCGTATGTAATGCGGTTAAATAATTTAACCATTTGTTTTTGCAAGGTATGCCACCACAGGTTTTCACAAGACCGTCCTGCATTTTCAATATTACGAGAAGATTTAAATCGCAATGCATCACGATCAACCAGCCATATGTTTAAATTATTGTGTCAAATATTGGCCCTTTGCAATTTCGTAGGCAAATGCTTCCCATCACGGGAGATAGGAGTTCCTGACAGGCTCGTTTCACACTTGGCAACGATTAGAGTAGCACACTTAGCAGCAGAGTAGCAATCTTTGACTTCACGGACCTATAAATTCGTATATTTAAAAACTACAAACCACTAATTAGAAATTTATAAAAAGATAAATACTTGTCAAAAAGTATTAACGATCAAATAATTAAAACAAATAGAAAATGTCGATTTATATTTTTTTTACTTTCCCGTCTACGTACGTATATACGGAGTATATGGAAAGTTATGTAATGTTGCGGAAAATCGCTTTTGAGATTTCAACGGAAACACCCGAAAAAGTTCTTTTTTCTTTCAAAATACCCGCTTGTCCGTTAGTCAAAACTTGCTCAAAATTCCGCATTTTCAGAAATGCTCAACCGCTATTTTCTCAAATTGGATCCAATTTTTTTCAAACTTCTTTTCAGCTTAAGATGGTGGATAGTGCCAATTGTACTCTTTAATATGACGTAATGTTCATTTCAGGATATTTTTTGTTTTTCCAAAAGTTACACAAATGTAAATTATTTGAAACATCTCTCACGCCATTAATTTGCACATTTCCAGCGATTTGTAAACACTCTTGTATTTTTGAGTTAACGTCCTTCAAACGACTTCGAATGAAGTTTTTCGAAATTTCAAAAACTTTCTGTGAAAAAGATCACCTTATTTCGAATATACCAGCGGTTAAACGCAAGTTTTTAGAAACGGCTTAAATTTTTTAAAGAAAAATGCCATTTGAACGAAGTTTTACTGTTCTTTAATATTCTTAAAATAATTTTACCGTTATAGTATTAGGAAACTGAAAAATTAAGAAATGTACTTTGGCCGGCGATGTCAAAAAAATGTACTTTGGGCGGCGATAAATGCCAGCTGGCAAGAGTATGTGGCAAGTCCGAGAAGCTAGCCGAGACCAAAGAAAATACAAAAACTAATTAGGGACAGTCAGTGCCATCCTTTAGCACCACTAGTTTCATTTTGCTTCACGGAATCATAATTATTGTTATCATTCCAATATAATTTATCGCTTTATCATTCCAATATAATTTATTTAACTATTATACATTTCAGTACTGTATTGATATTTATATGTTAGAAATACGTTTATGGATTGTTTACTTTCCCGTATACGTTCATATATACATAGTAGAAGGAAAGTTAAGTAATGCTGGGGAAAATCAATTTCCAGGTTTGAACGGAAATACACGTTTTGGGGTCCGTCCCTCAGTCCGTCCCTCAGTCCGTCCCTCAGTCCGCCTACCTGTCCGTCCCTCAGTCCGCCCACCTGTCCGTCCCTCAGTCCGCCCACCTGTCCGTCCCTCAGTCCGCCCACCTGTCCGTCCCTCTATCCGTCCGTCCGTCTAGGGTCTGTGAACAGTGCTGGCGCCTAAGCCATACGTGGGATTTTTCCAAATTCCTATCCATCTGGCTCGAGTCGAAACTATGAGAGTTTGAAAATATTCGTCAAAATTTGTGGTTACTTCACATGTAGCCCACCGGACATTTTCAAAATTCTCAAAATCGGCCCCAATTTTTTTCTTTAAATTTCTTGTAAGAAACGAGTAACATACACTTATAAACGTGACATATGTCCAATTTTCAAGGTTAACTCTGAATTTTTGAAAATTTCAAAAGGGTGAATTTTTTTCGGCGTTACCCTACACTTAAAAAATTAAAAATAGAAATATTTCCTTCCAATACAATTTGTTCTCCATGGCGAGTCTTTCATAAGGACATGTACATTTTTGTGAAAATTTTAGATTTCGCACAATATTGCTTGCAATATGTACAATTTTTAAAAAATTACACAAAGATTTTCTCAAAAACGGCTCCATTTTTTTTTCTTCAAACTCTTGGTAGGGATAGTGCTAAATGTCGATGACATAAATGCAATACTGCTCTATTCTTTTGTTTCTTCAAAAATTACAAAAGTGTAATTTTTTTGAATTGTCCCTCATGCCGTTGATATTTATATTAGAAGCAATTTGTTTACTTTATTTTATTTATGAGTACATGTGATTTAAATAATGTCAAAGTTTCTCGAAAACTGAACCGTTTGCTGTGAAAACTATCTCAAAATACTCCGTTTTTAAAAACACTCAAACGCCAATCTGTCAAAAACGGCTCGATTTTTTTTTGGTCTTCAAAATTTGCGTACAGAAATTGCATTCTTTAATATAACGCTAAGTTCATTTCGGTATATTTTTTTTTCAAAAATTACACAAACATAATTTTCGTAAGATCTCTCTATTCCAAAAATAATATTTCATTCTACTATTAGGAACCCGAAAAATTCAGAAAATGTCAAAAAAATGTACTTTGGACGGCGATAAATGCCAGCTGGCAAGAGGATTAGGCAAGTGCCAATAGCTAGCCGAGACCAAAGGAAATAAAAAACGATTGCGGGAAAGCACCACTAGTAATTATTACCTAGAGAGACAATTATATCCTTAACAATACATTCACAATTGACAATCATACCCTTAAACGTGAAATATGTGGCGCTACAACAGCACATACTTTCTCGCATTTACAACGGGTATTCTAACTTCATGATACACTCAATGTATCCAACTATCAAAATGCTTTTCTCCCCGGTATTGGAACTTAGGTTCGAGTTAGTACGCCACTCAACGTTACCCGTAAACCACCTCCCAACCTTACCGACGTTTTAAAAAGTTTGATAATTTACATTTGCAATAGGAAGAGTGGGAAAAAGAGGTGGAGGTGGAGGAGAGGGAGAACAAGGAGGAGAAGACGAAAGAAGAAGAAAGAAAGAAGAAAAAAGAAGATGAGGAAGAAAGCAAGAAAAAGAAAGAAAAAAGAAGAAGAAAGAAAAAAGAAGAAGAAAGAAAAAAGAAGAAGAAAGAAAAAGAAGAAGAAAGAAAAAGAAGAAAGAAAAAGAAGAAGAAAGAAAAAGAAGAAAGAAAAAGAAGAAATAAGGTAAAAAAAGATGAAAACGATGAAAATGTATTTTCTCTTCTCTTCCAATTTCTTCATCTTCCCCCTTCATATTCATTTCCAAGATAATGAATGACGTTTGCATTTAGTTTGCAAAATTCAAGGAATGATTCTTGTCAACCGGGCACGGAAATAGTCATACTTCGACGCAGCAGGAATACTAATAGAGAAATTCAATCAATTTTCGACATCAAGGATTTCGACATCAAGGGTTTCGACATCAAGGGTTTCGAATGCAGAGATCAGGAATGTTTTTTTGCTTGGAAATCAGATTTTGACAACTTTTTTCTAATTTTAAGGCTTGTCTTGTTGGCTATAATTGAAGAATGCATTAACAGCTAACGTCTTAGTCTCATTGTTGCCGTGATTGAATTTAAGCTTTGCGCGTGGGTCGGGACGGGAAAATGGGTTTTGTGTGTCATGTCTACACTAGTCCTGTCGAGACGATCGTTACTTAAGATTTCCTGCACGCGATCATGTTAAGAATTAGGCGGCAATCGCCTTGGTTGATTTATAGAAGAAGACATATGCGGTTCGAAAGTAAGGGCCAGAATTTCTTCTCTTCGGATATAACGAGTGACAAGGGATTTAGTTTTCATCCCTACCTGGTGAAAAGATGAAAAAAATGTGGGCAGATACTTCACGGATGTCTCACGAATAATTAGAGTTCAATGGTATTTTAGAAAATCTACATAATTATATTTTGTAACGTAAGTGAATACATTTAATGCACAAGAGATAATCATTATGTGCATTAATTTATTTGGTCTTGAGGATATCGCCAAAATGACCAAAAGTTACGCAGATTAGACAAAAATAAATCCACATTATTACTCACTATTTATTGCCATAGTAAATGGTATAATTTTCATCATGCAGACATGTTCGTTTGTTACTAATGTCTGGGCTTCTTTTCTTAGCGTCGAGTGCCGGGACGTCTTGTGAAACATCGGGGTAAAATTGTTGCAATCGAATTTGTGACGCGCCTGCGAACTACCGTGCAGTCGTTGTGACGTTTAGTTGGTGAGGGTTGCTTAATTGTGTGTTCAAGACCGGAGAAAAATGGTTGAACATATCTTGACAATTCCGTTTCGCCATTTACCCTGTGGTTATTGTCGATTCCACTTTGGCGTCCCGGTTCCCAGGCCAATATTCCGTATGTATTCTTTTATTTTTAGTGCTCAACAGCTCCTTCTATGCGCGTTGCCTTCCGAGCCGGACGACAAAGCGTTCTCCAGCTTTCTCAGTAACGCAGCCGCCGTTGTTTGGTTAGTTTCTTCAGTTTGTGTCGGACGCGCCGTTTCTAAAGATCATTGCAATGGCCAGCACGTCAATGCTTTGGATGCTCGGTGTTACAGTCGGCCATTATCTACCTTTGTGTTTCCTGACAATTAGCTGTTGGATGAGTTCATAAGTGTAGTTTATTGATTGCGTTGAGGTGGCAGGTGCTCCGCCCTCTGAAAGTGAAATCGACGCGCTGGTCAGCTTGCAAGGTTCTTCTTCGATGTCCGCGGAAACGGGCACGCCTAGCCGGTACTTCTGTGCTCCTGGACTGGTTATCAGACTGTGGTAGTTTGAACATGCACTCCTACAACACCACGGGCGCGACCTCACGCGACGCCCCTACACCACGCTCACGCCTCACGACACGCGCACCCCTCACACGCACGCACCCTACCACAGGCACGCGGAACCCTCCACACACGCAACGACCCTAACAACGCACGGAACCCCTACCGCACGCATCGCACCCCTAACGCGCAGCGCACCTAGCGCACGCACGCACCCTACACGCACGCACCGACCGCTACACGCACGCCGCCCCTACACGCACGCGGCACCCCTACAGACGCCGACCCATAACCGCACGCAGCACCCACTACGCACCCCCTGCGCACGCCGCGCCCCTACGCAACCACAGCGACCGTTGAGGACGCACGCATAACCCCGTCGCACACACGCGGGGGCCCAGGCACACCCAAACGCGCGCCCCCCTTACGCCACCAACTGCGCGCACCCCTACGCACACCGAACGGCGCGCACCCTACGCAACCGCACGCACGCAGCCCCTACACACACGCCACGCAAGGCCCTTAGCACAGCAAGCACGCAAGCCTACACACTAGCGCACGCACCATACAACCACGCACGACCCCTACACGCAGCACCCTACACGGCACGCACCGCCTAACACGCCAAGCGCACCCCCTAACGAGCACCCCTACACACACGGGCACCACCCTAACACACACGCACGCCACCCTACCACACGCACACGCACCCCTCCACACGCACGCCCTACACGCACGCACCCCTACACGCTCGCACCCCTCACGCGAGCACCCTACCACGCACGCACGCAGCGCACCCCTCACGCTCGACGCACCCCTTACAACCTGCACGACGCACCCGCTGACACAACACGCACGCACCCTACACGCACCGACCCCTACACGGCACGCACCCCTACAACGCACGCACCCCTACACGCTACGCACCCTACACGCACACGACCCCTGACACGACCACGCACCCCCTGGCACACGCATCCTAACACACACGCACACGCACCCGCGCACACACGCACCCCGTGCACACACGCACCGCCTGCCACACATACCCACATGCACACACCCCTACTACACACCAACTATTTCTTTTTTTCGTTGTGACTGGTGATTCCTGTTATGACCATTCTCAGTCAACGCTGTCTCTTTGATAAAGCTCTTGTCGTTCGCTAATATTGCTATCTCATACGTTTTTATCGCATTCTTCAAAATTTTGTTTTCTATAAGCTTGTGCTGTGTTGCGTTGCGCTGCTAAAATGTGATGCATGATTTATATGTATGCACTAGTAATACTGTACAGTATTGTTTACCATTCATTTTTGACGATTTAGGTTGATTTCCGATTGAGGGTCATGGGAAATTCTGATTCCTTTCGAGTCTGAACAGACTGAGGGGAGAACAGTTGACGCGGATCTAGCATTGGGGACGAGGGGCAGTAGAAAAGGATTACCCGGGCAAGTTGACTGGATTAGAGAGCTCCATTGCCAGCTCAGTGTAACTGTGTTTTGATTAATGTGTCAGAAACCATCAGAAGCGAAAATTAAAAATACAAAAGCTTTTTGAACTTCTGACATTGATGAAATTTGATTGCGTTCATCACGGAAATTATGGAAGATGATCATCTGCATTCTCTTGCACACAAGTAAGTCTGAACAGCTGATTCTCAGAAGATGCGGGCGTCGAAGAAACTAGCCATGGATAACAGCATCAAAAGTATTATGTGTTGGAAAAGCGAAGTTGATATTAAAAATGATTCATATTATTGACAGTAGTGTGAAGAATTTCAGTGTCAGTGAATGCATTCTGCCTCGATTACAGAAACCGAGAACGGCCCCAAACGTTGAAAATTTAACACACAGCATTTTCCTCCAATTGCAAAAAGATGAGTTCCCCTAGACCAAGTAACTTGTACTACTGAGATTAGGGAGCACGATGTTACATAAAACGCAGACGCGGGGCGAGCTCGGGGGGAAGCGCTATTTGTGCTGCAGTACAAAGTTAGTGACATTGCTTGATGTTACTGGTCGAGGTGGCTTGCGAAACCCAAGCAGCTCTGTATCAACAACCAGACACAGCTTACTGTGCCAGATTCATTGGATTTGCGCGATATAGTAATATTTAAGTTTAAAGACACTATACAATACCAACATTGATTAGTTGTTTTTGACGTTTATGGAGTAGCTACTGTAATTTCATAATTAATTGCTTATGTCAGTCTAATTTCTTAGAATTATTCTTGATACATCATTATATTGTTGATATTTGCTGGTACATAGTGGAAAGATCCTTCTGGATGAATTAAATTGAGATCACAAATATGAGTTTTTACGTGAATCTTAGGTGCTTGACAAATTTAGCTCTTTATATGTTTTACATATATATAATAATAATTATATATTTTTATTAATTATATTTATTTTTATTTATTATTATTACATATTTATTATTAATTATTTACTATTTTATTAGTAACATTTTTTACTACACTACCTATACTGACTATACTTATACTACTACTGTGTTTTAACTCATGGTAAGATTGTCATTGGCTGTGAGTGGCCAAGTGGCAGTGTTCACTTCTGGGGAAACTCTCAGGTGGAAAGGAAAATTGTCTGAATGTGATACTGATGGTCTGGCAGTACAAGGATAACTCCCTGACATTGCCGTCTGTACAATGTTGTATTAATATATAACTTTTGGTGATATTAATGTGTTTTTCATTATTGCTGTGAAGGGGTGGATTAATTATGTTGTGTGTTATTAATGGTTATGAGTGGTTAATGCAGATTTAGTGAATTTCAAATTTCACAACAGAAAGGGGAAAGAATAAAAATCTAATATTGAGTATTGAGATTACGTTTGGAGTAGGAGACAGTCAACTGAAAGGAGCAACAACTGAGCAACGTTCTTGTGGTCTTCGATTACTGTAATGTGCAAAATTAATTCGATGAATATAATAATGTAAGTTTGGACTTGCGCCTGAACATAACATTGGAATCTATTGAAACTTGCACAAATTGTAGAGGTGCATTAAGACAAGTCCAATATTTTTGTCAGGAATGTAGTATGTTCCACATTTGAGGTAGAATATTTTCAGGCAAGAACCGTATTTGCGTCGGCAGGTTAGTGACTCTGTAGTGCCCCTCAACATGAAAGGAGCATCTTGGATTTCTATGATTTTCACTCAATTGGCTTGTCATGGTTCTTCACTTTTGAGGAAGTCGTATCTCTCTTGAACCCTGTATCAAGAATGCCATATGCTACAAATGCGCGTGTGCCGTTCAGTTCCCATGACTTATGGATTCTAAATTGTGTTTCTTCCAAGCAACCTTGATATGCCAATTGGCGTTTTGTAGAATCCAATTGTTTTTTTGCATTATTAATGTCTAAATGTTGGGTAGTCATCTAAAGTCTATCAAGAATGATGTCGACCCTTGACGTCGAACCTTTGTCGACCTTGAATGTCGAACTGTGGCGAACCTTGAATTCGCTTGAGTCGCCCTTGATGTCCCCTATGGTCGAAACCCTTGTGTCCACTTGGTCGTACCTTGATGTCGAACCTTGATGTCCGAACCATTGAATGTTCGACTTGTGTCCGAACCTTGTGTGACCCTTGATGTCGAACCTTGATGTCAACCTAGTCGAACTTGGATGTCCGAACTTAGTCCCCTGCCTTGATGTCCTTGGTCCGAACCTTATGTCGCCGTGACTGTCGAACTTATTCGA
>BOPP01000055.1:47279-178094 GCA_017312745.1 Gryllus bimaculatus
ACATCAAGGGTTTCGACATCAAGGGTTTCGACATCATTTCTTGAATTAGACCTTTAGATCACTCACCCAACTAATTTTATTACATTAATAAGGCAAAAATATAACTAATTTGTTGATTTTTTACAAACCCGCCACATTTTAGCATTATCCATTGGTTGGCACCTGCTGGATTAGAGAACACCCACAATTAGAATCCATGAAATGTCATGTGGGAACTGAGTGACTGGCTACACTGCTGTGCAGCCCTTGTAGCATTATGGCATTCTTGATTACAGCATGTTTGCAAAGAGAGAGAATGATTTTCAGGCTTGTCTCTTCAAAACGTGGAAGATACCATGACAAAAGACTATTTGAGTGAAAACATATAAACCAAGATGTTTTCCTTTCATTGTTGAGGCAGCCTTAACAGAGTCAGCTAACACTGCCGAACTGCAATACTGTTTCTTGCCTGAATAATATTTCTGTATCCTCAGAGATGTGGAGACATATCTAATTACCTGAACAACAATAATTTTGGACTTGCTTAATGTCAGCCTCTCTTACATTTGTGCAAGGTTTTTCAAAAGAATTCCATGTTACTGTTACAGCAGAGTCCAACTTACATTTATTTATATTTCCTATTAAATTAATTTTGCACATTACATTTGTAATTCGAAGATCCACAAGAACGTTGCTCATTGTTTTGGCCCTTTTCAATTTTGAACTTGTCTACTACTTCCATAACTCGAATCTCAATATCTCAATATATTAAAGACTTTTTTATTCTTTCCCCTTTTCTGTTTGAAATTTATTGAAATTCTACTTAATGATCTGCATTATCCACTGCATAACCATTAATATACACCATCAAACAGAATTAATTCCACCCCTTCACAGCAATATTGAAAAACACATTAAATACTCACCACACAAGTTATATAGTTTAACAACATTTAGAG
The DNA here is from genome assembly GCA_017312745.1 of Gryllus bimaculatus. Lineage (NCBI taxonomy): Eukaryota > Metazoa > Arthropoda > Insecta > Orthoptera > Gryllidae > Gryllus > Gryllus bimaculatus. The sequence goes on from BOPP01000055.1 coordinate 48,218, forward strand.
ACTGGGCAATATTTGTCAGGGAAGTACTAGTCCTTGTACTGCCAGGACCATCAGTTATTTCATCATCAGACAATTTGTCCTTCCCTGAGAGCTTAGGTCCCAGTAAGTGAACACGCCAATTGGCCTCACTCACAGCCAATGACAATCTGTAACAATGATGTTAATAACAACAGTAGTAGTAGTAGTAGTAGTAGTAGTAGTAGTAGTAGTAGTAATAATAATGTAATAATAATAATAATAATGTAATAATAATAATGTAATAATAATAATAATGTAATAATAATAATAATAATAATAATAATGTAATAATAATAATAATAATAATAATTATTATTATTATTATTATTATTATTATTATTATTGTAATATTACATAAAAGGGAGCTAATCTTGTCAAGCACCTTAAGATGTGCACGTAAAACTCATATTTGTATCTCAATTTTAATGTTTTCATCCAGATAAGGATGCTTTTCACACTTACGTAAGAAAATATCAACAATATAATGACTGTTATCAAGATATTAATTTTCTATAGAATATTTAGATGAACATGAACAATTAATTATGAAAATTTACAGTAGTCTACTTCCATTATAAGTCAAACAACTAATGAAATGTTGGATATTGTAATAGTGTTCTTATTTAAACTTTTGTAAATTCATTACCTATTAATTCGCTGCACCAATGAATCTGGCACAGTAATACTTGTGTTCTTCTGTTGTTGATACAGAGCTGCCTTGGTGTTCACCAAGCACTCTGACAGAACATTCAACAATGTGTTCACAAGCTTTTGACTGCACACAAATAGCTGCTTCCCCCGAGCTCGGAACATTCCTGCTCCTAATGCAGTATGTAACAAGTACTTGTCAGGGGAACCACTTCCTTTGGCAGATGGAGGAGAAAGTGCTGTGTGTAAATCTTCAATTTGGCCTTCTCTCTGTAATCGAGGCAAATGCATTCTACTACACTGGGAAATCTTCACACTACTGTCAATAAATGAATCATTTTTAATATCATCTTCGTTTTCACATAATACTTTTGATGCTGTTTCATGGCTAGTTTCACCCACATCTTCTTGAGAATACTGTTCAGACTTTACTTGTGTGGAAGAGAATGCAGATGGATCATCTTCCATATTTCCTGATGAAAGCAATTCATATTCATCCAATGTAGAAGTTTCAAAAGCTTTTGTATTTTTAATTTTGCTATCTGATGGTTCTGACACATTAATAAAACTAGTTACAGAGCTGGCAATGGAGCTCTCTAATCCAGTTTCAATATCCGGTAATCCTTCTTCTACTGCACCCTCTTCCAAGCTAGTATCCGAGTCACTGTTCTCCTCTCTGCAGTCTTGTTTCAGAAATAGTAAAGAGAATAGATCTTCCATGACCTCAATTCTGCAATCACATAAATGTTTCAAAAATAAATGGTAACATATGTACAATACTGTGCATACATATAAATTCATGCACACATTTAGAGGCACGCACACAGGCACAAGCTTATAGAAAACAAAATTTGAAAATGGGATAAAAGTATGAGATAGAATATTAGCGAACGACAAGAGCTTATCAAAGAGACACTGTTGACTGAGAATGGTCATAACAGGAATCACAGGATGCTACAAAAGAAGAAAAGAAATATTGTGTGTGTAGGGGTGTGTGCATGTGCGTGTGTGCAGGGGTGCGTGTGTGCAGGGGTGCGTGTGTGCAGGGGTGCGTGTGCGTGTGTGTAAGGATGCGTGTGCGTAGGGGGGGTGCGTGTGCGTGCAGGGGTGCGGCGTGTAGGGGTGGCGTGCGTGTAGGGCGGGTGCGTGGTCGTGTCAGGGGCTGTGCGTGTAGGGGTGCTGTGCGTGTAGGGGTGCGTGCGTGTAGGTCGTGCAGTTAAGAGGGGCTGTAGGTGGTGCGTGTTGTGTCAGGGTGCGTCGTGCAGTTGTAAGGGGCGTCAGCGTGGGTGCGCTGCGTGCTGGTGTAGGGGTGCTGCGTGAGGCGGTGCGAGCGGTGTAGGGGTGCGTGCGTGTAGGGCGTTCGCGTGCGTGTGGGAGGGGTGCGTGTGCTGGTAGGGTGCGTGTGTGTGTAGGGTGGTGCCCGTGGTAGGGGTGTTTAGGGGTGCGTGCGTGTTGCGTAGGTGCGCGTGTAGGGTGCGTGCGTGTAGGGTGTCGTGGCGTGGGTGTGCGGTAGTGTGTTTGGTGGCGTGCGTAGTGTGTAGGCTTGCGTGCGTTGATGTGTAGGGCCTTGCGTGCGCGTGTGTGTAGGGCGGTGCTGCGTGCTAGTCCGCGTGTGTGGCGTAGGGGTGCGCGCCGTTGGTGTGCGTAGGGGTGCGCGCGTTGGTGGCGGTAGGGGGCGCGTGGTGTGCTGGGCCGCGTGTGACGGGGTTATTGGTCTCACGGTCGCTGCGTAGGGGCGCGTGCGTGGAGGTGCGTAGTGGGCTGCTGCGTGCGCGATAGGGCGTGCGTGATGTAGGGGGTGCTCGCGTGCGTGTAGGGGTGCGTGCGTGCGTGCTAGGGTGCGGTGCGTGCGTGTAGGTGGTGCGTGCGTAGTGCGCTGGTTAGGGGTGCGTGCGTGCGGGGTTCGTGGTTGTAGGTCGTGACGTGTAGATGGGGGTCGCGTGCCTTGTAGGGTGCGTGCGTGCGTGTAGGGGTTCGTGCGCTGTGTTGTAGGGGTTTCGGTGGCGTGTGTTAGGGGTTCGTGTCGCTTCTGTGTGTAGGGGTGCGTGCGTGTGTGTAGGGGTGCGTGCGTGTGTGTAGGGGTGCGTGCGTGTGTAGGGGTGCGCGCGTGTGTGTGTGTAGGAGTGCATGTATATACTACCACATGTCAGATAACCAGTCAGGAGCACAGAGTACCGGCTGAGGCGGTGCTCCGCTCGCGGGGACATCTGGAAGAAGAAACCTTGCAAGCTGACAGCGTCGGATTTCACTTTTCAGAGGGCGGGAGCACTGCCACATCACGAGATAATAAAGCTCTACACTTATGATACTCATGGTCCCAACAGCTAATGTGTCAGGAAACACAAAGTAATAAGGGCCGACTGTATCACCAGCATCTGCAAAGCATTGACTGCTGGCGCATTGCATATCTTTAGAAACGGCGGCGTCGACACAAACTGAAGAAATAACCAAAACACGGCGGCTCGTTTAATGAGAAAGCTGGAGAAGCTTTGTCGTCGGCTTCGGAAGGCAACGCCATAGAGGGAGCTGTTTGAGACGTAAAAATAAAAGATCACATACGTGACATATTGCCGGGACTACGGGGACGCCAATGGAATTGACTGAATAAACGCAAGGGTAAATCGCGAAAAACGGATTGTCAGAGATATGTTCAACATTTTCTTCCGGTCTTGAAACACACACATTAGAAGCAACCCTCACAACTTAAACGTCACAACGACTGCCTACTGTATTAGTTCGCAGGCGCGTCACAAATTCGATGCAACATTTTACCCTGGATTGTTTCACAGACGCCCGGCACTCGACGTATATGAAAAGAAGCCATGTAATATTAGTAAAACATGATACATTTCTGCATGATGAATTAATTATACCATATTTTGGAATAAATAGTTTAGTAATCAATGTGAATTATTTTTGTCTTATATGCGTAACTTATTTTGTCATCTTTGGCGATTATTTTCTCAAGTATCCAAATAAATTAATGCAATTATGATTATTCCTCTTGTGCAATATAATTGTATTCACTTACGTTACTAAAATATTTAATTATGTATATTTTTAAAATATCCCATTGAACTCTAATTTATCGTGAGACATCCTGAAGTATTGCCACATTTTTTCATCTTTCACCAGGTAGGGATATAATACGTGAAATTCTCCTTTTGTCATTCTCGTTATGTATAGAAGAGAAGGAAATCTGGGCTTACTTCGACTCCTTGCATAGTTTTCTTCTTCTATTAAAAATTACAACACAGCGATTGCTGCTATACTTAACATTATGCTGCCGTGCAGGGAAACTCTTTAAAGTACGATCCGTCCCGACAGGAGCTAGTGTACATGACCCACACAAAACTGCCATTCATCCCGTCCCGACCCACTGCGCAATAGCTTAAATGTTCAAGTCTAGGCAACATATTAGATATATAGACGTTAGCCTTGTAATGCATTTTCTTCAATTTATACTGCAAACAAACAAGCCTTTTAAATTAGAAGTCAAAAGTTGTCAAAATCTGATTTCTCAAGAAAAAACATTCCTGCTTATCTCTGACAATCCAACATATGTATAGAATAAAGTTCATCTATTCGACAGTTAAGGCACGACTGCAAGAAACAGAGCTGTCTTCCTACCAAATTTGCCTCATTAGCATCATCATCATCATCATCATCATCATCTTCGATAACGCAATATAACAATGTCTCACATAAACATCTTCCTGCAGAGAAAATATTCTTTAAAAAAATATTTATCGCTAACACAACAAAAAAATACTGGGTATGAGCTATAATAATTATAATTATATACTATACTATACATATACTACAATTATAATTAACAAAACCACAACTAGATATGAAATAAAAACTACTAATCTAGGTAACAGTGACCATGAGGCACAAATTCTTACAATTACTAATAACATGAACACTGATACAAATTATACACACATGTGGAGAGCATTCACTAAAGTTAACATAAAATTATTTACGTACTACTTGCTGAAGGAATCATGGGACACAGTTTATAACGCTGTTGACACAAATGAAAAATATAATCTATTTTTCTCAAAACTTTCATATCACTGTAATGCATGCTTTCCTCTCAAAAAAAGAAAATTAAATATTTCATGGAAAAATAATACTTGGATCACACAAGGTATCAAGATCACACATCGTATAAATACAAACATACGTTTTACTTTATTTCTAATCATCATATCGTATCACCCAGTTTCCATGTCTACTTCCGAGAATACAAAAGAATCTTAAGGAAAGCAATAGTTCACGCAAAAATAATGGAAAATAATCAAAATATTTTGGACGCTAGTAAAAAAACTAAAGCAATGTGGAATATTGTAAAAAATACGACCACATCATCTCGTTACTTAGTAGAGAATGTTGTTTTAAAGGATAATGAAAGAAAAGCCAGTAATCCGGAAAAAGTGGCAAATCTCTTCAACCAACACTTTTCTTAAATTGCCGATGAAGAAGAACTGCTCACAAAGGGACTATAACCGCAAAATTCAACATTTTTACCTTCCCAAATAATTATCGACACGATGTTTATTTCCGAAACTACTTCTAACGAAATCTTACGAATAGTCAGTAAACTAATAAATAAATATCCATCTGGTTTAGATGAATTTTCGGATTGTTTATTGAAAACTTGTGTACCTGACTTTATACACCCGTTAATTAACATTTTCAATGTATCTTTATGCACAGGCATATTTCCAGATATTTTCAAAACAGCAAAAATTACGGCACTTTTTGAAAAAAGGAGCAAAAATGAAATTCCAAATTACCGACCAATTTCTCTTTTGTCAGGTTTCTCAAAAATATTAGAGAGGCTTTTCTATACGCGAATGGAAACTTTTCTCAGAAAAAAAACGACGCGTTTCCAGACTCACAACACAGGTGTAGAAAATCAAAATCTACGGACCATTTTTTTTCTTTTCTTAAAGATGTTGCTTCATCGATGGACCAAAATGAAGCACCCATTGGAATATTTTTAGATTTTCTAAAGCTTTTGACGTTATTAACCATAACATCTTGCTATTAAAATTACCTTTTTATGGAATTCGTGGTATCGGCCTAGATTGGATAACCTCGTACCTTAAACATAGATCTCAAAGAGTAGAAATACCTTGCTGGCACGAAATGGACGTCATTTACTTATCTTTCCAATTCTTTACCAATTGAATATGGGGTCCTGCAAGTCTCGATCTTAGGTCCTATTCTCCTTCTGTTATACGTAAACGATATGCCGTCGTCTATTAAAAACGGAAGAAAGGTTCTGTTTGCCGATGACACGAATGTTCCTTGCAAAAAAGAAATAATAAATAGTACAATTTGCAGTATAAATAGTAAAAGTGCATGAAGGCTCAACATTTTCAAAGTTTTCTCGAAAATGTCTCCAAATATTTTTTTTTTTTCGTATGATAGAGCAAAAGACACTCAAAGAAATGAAGTAGGTCGCATTTTCGTTGAACTCCCTAAATTATCCAAAATTGCAAAAGTTCAAATTCTTGTCATCTTCCTAGAACTACAATAATTACCCTTTTTTCCTTAATAAAATCGTTCATCTAAAACAAACGTACAAATAACGTCATGATCAATTTTTCGAAAATAGTTTTTGCGTGAAATATGGACAATTTGTAAACAATTCTTTTTTCAAAAACCGCTCCAACTTTTTTCATTCATTTTCTGTCCTATGTAGCAAAGAACGGTAAAGAAAATGGTGTTGGTCCCATTTTCGGCGAGCTCTATATTTTCGAAAGTTGCAAAAATTAACATTACAAAAGTAAAATTTTGAAATGGTGATTTTTTTGTGAAATATTAGTTTTTTAAAAAAGATCGGGTACATTTTTATAAATGAGTAATTTAGCATAACTTTTGTAAATCTTTGAAATTTGCCGCAATTCGGCAATTTGAAATTCTTGAGAATTCTCATTGTTGAGGATGTTTAATCCTGTATGAAATGCAGTTTCAATTGTCGAATTTGTGATGATATTAGTTTTGAAAAAATTAGTTTATCGCACTTAATGTTCTACGATTTATTACGAGTTTTACAAGTGATGACAGATGTGTTACTACGGACAGAAATGTCAGTATTATAATATTATGTAACAGTTTCTAAGTAGCAGAAAGTACATGCTGTTGTAACACCACTCGTTTTTAATTATGCAAAGTGCAAGAATTATGCAAAGCACCACTAGTTTGTATTAAAAAATATTCCCCTTATAAGCGAACACTCCTCTAAAATACCACTTTTTTACGGAACCAACAGTGGTCGCTTAATACAGGTTTCAATGTACTTTGTATATTAAATCTATATTTTAGATTACTTAATGGGCGTAATCGTTCAGACAATGCGTCAGCTGTTACGTAAGCATATTTCTACGAAGACGATGGCTATTATTGATACGAGAAAGAATGCTCTGTACATACATGATTTAAAATCATAACGTGCTCATCAAGAAATGAGAAAATAAATCTGTTGCTAGTTCCAAAAAAAACGCCGCAATAAATTTTCAAAATCGTTCATGACTCCATAGGAACGGATAAGTTAAAGTGCCTTTCGTGTTTGTCTGTAGAAAATATTAGCTAATTAATTTGCTTCCCAATTAATTACAGGCTTGGAAAACCATGAAAACCTCTATAATACTGATATAATAAATATAACTATAATAATCCACGCAGAAATTGAAAGAAAACAGACGCTGCGGCGATTTGAGAGGTTCCTTAGAAACTCGGGAACCCGGGAAAATCGTACAAAAAATATCTCTGTACCACTAATTTCCAATGCGCGCATGTATTGAAAGGCAACTACGCAGCCTCCGGTTAGAGATAACTATGCCGAAGAGGGAAGGTGACTATCCGCTACCGGAAAGTTTAAATTGTACTCATGTTATGGTATACGCTGGAACTAGTCACCACTGGCTCTATTACATTCTTGACATCTACACAAGTTCTTCTCTCGGTAAAGAATGTTCTGTGGTATTGCAAAGATCTTTCCTGTCTATTGAACCGTAATTCTCACGTGTGGGGATTGGTTGCGTACATGCAATCTTTCAGGAATACCCAAAGAAAGAAATCGCACGGAGTCAAATCACGAGAGCATGCATATCACAAACCACGTGTGATTATTCTGTCTCAACAAACGGCATGTAAACTCTCATGGAAACTGCTGTAGTGTGTGCGGTAGCGGAGTCCTGTTGAAAATGACCGTAATTATGATGATTTGTCAACATTTGGAAAAAAGACTCCAGGATACGATGCAAATAACGGTTTGACAATTTTACGTATGTCATACACTAACACTTCGTTTGAGAGTACTTCGTGCGAGCCAACACAAACCGACTATTCACCAAGTCTGGAAGCATGCCTTTTGAAGGGCGACACCGAGGGCTCTTCGACCGAACGGAATTTTTCACAATCGCGTCACACTAATAATAGTTTAACTCTAGTTATTTACACACCAAGTGCGTTATAATATTAATATAACAGATTAATAATAATAATAATAATAATAATAATAATAATAATAATAATAATAATAATAATAATAATGATAATGAAAGTAACAACAAATACAAAACAATAATAGGCATGAGTGTTTGTGTATGTCTGTATGTGTGTGTCGTCAATTCATCCTTCATTATTACATCTTCCATCCCCCAGGACTAAAAACCCTGGAGGATAAAAATTGGATTCAGCATAATGCTGATCTCCCCAAAAAGGAGTCACATTCACTTGCCCCAAAGAAATTTGAAAGCAATAAACATTTCACAACTGTGCAAGAATGGATGTAGCAACACATATTGAAAGATGTCAGGTCCATTTTAATAAGTTTAGTAATACAAAAAACAATTCATTATTTTGTTCCTAAGAGCAATTGATTTGACACTAGATTTTTTCTAGAAAACACTAGTGTAAGATTGTCCAAATAATTTGGAACATGTTAGATTTAGTGTTACTGATAATATGTTTTAATCCTCAACAAACCACAGAAGAATGCGTACATTCAAGGAATAAAAGGCTTCCTTTTGGAATTATGAGAGCAACAGTACACTGATTATAAAAAAAATTGTATTGGGCTCAGAAATGAAACATGGAAGCTCCAGCATGTATCCAATCCCTGAAAAAATGTTGCATTCTGGTAAAACAATTTGATAAGAATCATTCAGCGCACGCCCTATAAAGTCTTATAAAGAGTGGAGGCGCTCTCTCATCAGAAAGAATCAGAAGCATTAGAAAACTCATGCTTAATCAAGAGTCAAATGAGAGACCCAAGCTGCACACTATCAGAATTGACCACACCCTGCTCCATTGGCAATCAAATAAATTAGGCTCCAGCTGGAGACAGAAGAAGGAAAGAAGTTACAAATTAAAGAGAGAAAGGAGATATACTTTTTAAACCTACCTAAAGTCCAGTGGAAAAAGGGAGCATACAGCATCCTGCACATTCTGCAACTTTGAAAGAATTTCAGCATATGGATTATGAGTACTAGTATCTGCCGTTTCCTTTATGTCTTTTTCATTTGTTTCAGTAGAGTTGTACTTAAACATTTGATTTTCCAAACAACCTGCATATGTAAAAAAATAGATTTAACAGTCTACACTATAGTATAACTGGGAAACCAATTTCCTTACCAAAATATGTGTAAGACTGGGTTGCTAATAAGAATTGCTCATACACAACTTACCATTTTTTTCAAGAATCATTGCTAAATGGATAGCTTCAAAACAACTTATTAGAATACAAAAACCATCAAAAAGGGTTACATCCCACGAGCACCCTGGTGTTGATATGTCAGATTGCTGTTCTCCTGCAAGAAGGTTCACTAGATCAGAGTTCAAATATTTAAGGAAAAAACTAACAAACAATGTCATTTAAAAAAGGTACTACAAAGAAGGGAAGTTTAGATGGCGACATATTATGGGTGTCTGCTTTTGAAATTCATTGCCAATTTTGTTGGAAGGACTTGACTGTCTGAGTATCCATTCCACAGAAATATTTTGCCATAAGGACTAAGTGATGCAAATACTTTCTCGCATTATTTCCAAATCTGCAATTTTTCAATATTCAGTTACATGAAAATGAAACATTTGGTATTCTTTTAGGAATCCCTTTTTTCCATGGAAAAAGTTGGAAGAAAAAATTTGTAAAGTTTTCGAGAATTTGTTTAAGCAAATTCATTCAAATTTCGGACATAAATTACGCGAAATTTACTGGTTCTCTCAAAAAATTGTACATGACCTTTCCAAAAAGGTGGTTTTTTGGAAAAGACTTTGTCAAATGAAAAAATCTCTTATCTTCAATTATGTAATTTTGAAATGTTAACCTTTCTTAAGTAGCTCAAAAATCAAACATCCCTTTGAAACTCCTAGACTCATTGAGATCAATCATAGAATACCAATTTTGGAGAAAATCGGCTGAACGGTTAACGCACTAGCATTGACCACAGACGGACATTCTACCGTAAATCGATTTATCGATATCAAGGACGCACAAAGTGTGGATTCTGGCCACCCAGGGGCGGATCCAGTAGATCATGGGGTGTTCGTAGTTTTTTGTTAAATAATAAACATATTTGTTATTTATTTTATATTGTTCATGTACTGTAGATATGATACTATATAATATTGTTTAAATAATTACATAATTCGAAAATAAATAAATATTTAAATCCAAATAAAGGCAGGTAAACGAAAACTCTAGGCCTCTTCGGGGGGTCATGGCCCCCATGCCTACTCCGCCTCTGATCCATCCGCCAGTAGCTATACCACGTTTTAGAGGAAGTAATTTACTAAACATAGGATTAGGTTTTATCCTTCTTTTTTTTTTTCCTTACCAGGGCCCAACAAGAGTTTTTTTGTTGAAAATTCATCGTTTTTGGATACACGATTACAATACTTTCTCTTCTTACATTTGTGAGGACGAAAAAGCAAATCGTGCAACTTTTTGACCTCATAACAATACAAGTTACGGATAGAACAAATAAATATAAATCAAATATGAACGTACCCCATTTGCACACTTGCTGTTGACGGCCATGTAATAGTTGTTTAATTTCCGACCAATTTGCCACTGACAAATCTGTTGCCAACCACAATGTTTTCAAGGTACTAGAGCTTGCAGAAATGTGTAGAATTTCTCCACCACTCATTGAGCAGTTGTGAGTGTGTGCTGAGCACCATTCTAGCAATTGCACTTGCTGCTCCAAAATGTTTCCCAAGTGACGTAATACTGGATCACAGTCTATACCCTGAACCAGCATATGAAAAGAATCCTTTAGAAAGTAATGAAATGCGAACACAAATTTATGAAAAACAAAATTTATAGAAACGATATTTGAAATATAATCCACAAATATGAATCTAAAGATAAACAAGATTTCATGAAAATTAGTTTCCTTAAAATAATACAGACTTACATAATTTAAACAACACAACATTTATGTGTTTATTCAAATTATTAATGAGTGTAACTATCCAATTATGATTTTTTTTGCATCTCCTCTATTTCATCATGTATCACATTATCCTTCATATCATATCTTCTATATTGTTCATTTAGGTTTATTTCCTTTTCCTTAGGTTTATATACTTTTCTTCCTTGCTTCTAGAGTTTTAATAGTAATTTTTTCCATCTGGTGGTTATTCCCCACTCTCTCTCCCTCACACGCTCTGAATTACTTCTAATATCAAAATCTACGAGTACATATAATTCAGGGGAATATTTATATTTCTCTTACCTTCTACTATTGACTTGTCAGTTTCTCAAGACCAGTGTTCCTAAAACTCATGACTAAGCCATCCTTTACTACTTGTGCCCTTTCCTCTTTAAAGTAATATTAGTCTCATTACATTATATCTCAAAATTTGTGGTGTGTTGTTTCCCCTTCCTACAATTTTCAAATTTTTCCACATCCGATTCCAAATAATAGGAAGTCTTTCATCTGCCCTCTCAATATACAATTTAGGTCACTCAAACATCACATTCAAGGTCCCCCACTATTCTTAAAGCAGTGACCTTTCTCCTCCCTCTTTTAGTACTAGTGATCATCCAAGCTCTGCATATCCATTTTGGAAGGATAAAATGCAGTTGTAGCAATGAAGTAGGGACTGTGATGCTCATTTTTCTTCCTATTTTTATTGAATTGAAATGCACTGAAAATGGTTGTAGGCCCTACATTAATATTAGAAATAAATTAATTTTAGAATTATATCAGTTGATCTATTTTCAAAACAAAAAATTGAAATATAAAATTTGTACAATGAAAACACTATTTACATCAGTTAATATTCTATGTGTAATAACATGTATGGACACAATAATATTATTTTACTTGTAGATATGCATAACATTTTTTGGTCTCTTTCTCTCTTTTTTTTCCTCTTTTTCTTTTTCTTCTGAACATAAAATGCATTACATAATTCTTAGAATCCTCATTACTGCAAGTTCATATAAAATCAAGTAGTGTTAATAACTCATGATTAGTCAAATGAATTCCTTTTACATAATGATTTTACAAAATTTTAAATGCTGGCTATTAAAAATATTATAATTGAGAAAAACATTGTCTATCCACAAATTGATGAGCCAAATTTTTCTTGCAATATTTTTTAGAACAGTGATGATATTCAAGATCTATAATATACCATCAAAATCTGACACTCAATTGCAAAGAGACATGTGTCATTTTTATTAACAAGTTACCTTTCACTAATTTAAAAAAATGTACTTCCTCATCTGTGGTCCTCAGAACTAAATTACCTATTTTGCTCCTCCCTCACTTTAAAAGATGAAACATCTCACACTATATGTTTAAATTACAAAATTTAAGAAGAACATTGACAATTATACGAACCTAATCACAAATCCAAACGCCCTGGAATAAAAATGCAGAAGATGCACAGCAACCGCAATTTTTGGACATTAATATCTGCTTAAACTGTATACTTTGAATATTCACAAAACAATAAACGATAATATAAATCTGAATTTGAAATTAATTACATGTTGTCCAAAATTACACAATTACACGTAGCCTAAAATTTGTAAAGATACCAGGTAGAATAATTTACATATGAAATACATTTCCACAAATTGAGTATAATAATGTAAAAATAATGTTTTCCAACATACAAGTACTGTACAATTTACTTACACAATCACTGTGCAGAAAGTCTCTCTCAAATATGCTTTCGAAGATTGTCAATTTTCTTGTCTTTGTGTGTGACACTAATCTTAAAAATATCATTTGATACCTACTTGTTGCCACAAGCACTAAAAATATTTTACCTATCAAGCAGTTACCTTCCGTTTCATAATTTTAATCGTTCGGTTTTATTATTTTTTCTAGCAACATAAATTATCATTATGTGAATTGTAGTTATTCACTGTTTATTGACTTCTATATCAACTCAGCTGTAAAAATTATTTTGCCAACAAAGTGAACTGACAGGTCTTTACTCAGCTCTCATTGCTGATATTATTGGGCAATTGTCCTTCACTACTTCAGTTTTGAATAACCAAAGATAAGGTAGTTATTACAAATAATGCGCAAGATTCTCAAACTTTTCTAGGTAAAGCTTCCAGGATTCTTTGCAACCATATTGAATTTTTATATAACTTATAACATCAAAGTTTGAAGACAAATTAGAGTATCAGTACAACAATATTTTTTTTCAAACAGTTTTAGAACAATTTGTCAAAGCAGAATCTTTAATTTCTGAGGTTTGTCAATAATAAAGCAAAAATTCAATGCCATATTTCTTTTTAAAAGACCAACATCCTTTGAAAGCAGACACATTGATGATTTTGAGAGGAATGAATTCTTAAACACCAAAAAAGATTTATAACATCTTCAATTTGAAATATGTTTTAATGAAATTAAATTATGATTGAAACTCACTTATACATTTTAAAAAGTTTTGATAAGAATGTCAATTGATAAAGGCTCCTTGCATAAATCTCAACAGGAGGATAGGTTATAATAATATATAATACAGGTTATCTTAGCATGAAAAAAATCTTACTATGGACTTCCAAAATTTACGAGGCCAATTTTATCAGGGTTCACAAAAACTAATTTGATTGACATTCAAAAATTAGAAGCAATAACAATTTCAGCGATTGAATATTTCTAGTCCACAAGGTAATCCATTTATACTGTACTGATATCAAGTAAACACCTATGAAAATCATAGAATTATTTCAGGCCATACTAAGTAGTCTCTTTGACATCACCCACTTATGGATTTAATAGTAACAACCCAAGTTGCAGTATTGAGATTAATCTTCTTATTTGTAACCCTCAGTTAGGTACGTACACCTACATTTTTGATACTTGGTTTGCGTTTTAAGGTCCAAGAGACTTTGTTATTAGTCTGTTTTTCTTAGTATGAATGAATATTACTTTATATTATTATGAGTTTATTTGCATTAAATAAATATTAATACAATTGAAACTAACTGTAACAACTGAAAATAACAGAATCATCAAAAACATTGTTTAATATATACTATAGCCGAATTTCCAACAATTGTTTCCAGAACAAAATTCTGATATGAAAAGAATATTCAATTAATCACAGTTGATTTGTTTCAAGCTACATATTGATGAGCCTGTTAACACATCAGATAGCAAACTGAACTTCCTTATAGAAATTAATGCCCTCTATTGTCATTTACATATGCACAGGAATATATTTTGTAGCGCAGAATCACAGAGCTCCTAGTGTACAATTGGAGGGTTAACAGTCGTAGAACTTATGTACCGATTGTATGATGTTCCATTGTCATCAGAGTACAGGATTCATGATTCTTTTAGATATTTCAAAATTTAATTATACACCAAACAAATTTCCACTTCTGGTACCAACATTCTGATATGACTTATTCCAAGTTACAAGTTTCACCCAGTACAACACTGACACCAAACACAGCAAATTTTTAACATAAAATAAATTATCTATATTGTTACCATTCCCTGTTTTTACAAGACCTAAAAATTCTTTTGAATATTGAAATAATTTAAGTTCTGACACTGTAAGAAGTCATTGTACACCGGAAGTATTGTACCGGACATATGTCATTGCACAATAGAAATAACCAAGTATCAAAGTTAAAAAAATAAAATAAAATAATGAAGATAAAACTTGTTGAAAATGTATTCTATATGCTCAGCAGAATTGCAATCTGAATAAGACCCAAGACCCCTAAAATGTATGATTATTTTTAAACCTTAAAGAACCATATCTTTTGTGACATTCACATAATATGGCAAGAAACAAAATTATTCATTGTGAGTAATGTTACACGGAGCATAAATATCCATATATCTATCCAAAAATCCACGAGAAGAACTAATTTTCATAGATACATTTGGACAGATTTCATGGTAAAATTTAAATTATAAAAACTGTAACTAATAAGCCTCAAAGTAACTGCAAAATATCCACATCCTAATAGAATTCAGATATCCCAGAGGAAAGTGGCTATAATGAAATTCACTTTCAGAACTGGGTTTCCCTCATTTCACAGATGTCAATATAAAAGTCCCCACTATGTTTAAACATTAATTACTGAAATAAATATTATCAAAAGTGACTTAACGTAAGAAAATGATAGATGTTAAGTTTATAATACCTAATTATTATAACTTTCACACATTACCTAGAACATGTGTAATCACCAAGAACTTCACTGATAAAGTAACTGAACAGTATCAACATAAAAGTACAAACATGTTATGCAAATATGCAACTCCATTGACAGAAGAGTCACAAGTCAAAAATGACAATACTTTAGTTTTTATCATTAGAGAGCATACATGCTGATTTACTATTTACCGAGATCATTATTCTACTGGATGTAAAACTGACTGTTGTGAATGGTCCTCTTCTTGGATGTGTCACTTTTACATCAACAGATGTGTTATATGATAATATATGTATGGCTTAGAGAAACATACCTTACAAATGCATCCAAGCAGCTGTAGCCAATGTGTCAACTGAACACCTGCAGTGGCCCGTGTCCACAATTGAGGCAATAGCAAGGGCAATAGCAATTTCAGAGCATGAGGCCACCCACTTAACACTTGAACCTCCTGATCTTCCTCTTGAGCCAGTAGACTGAGAGCCACTTCCTACACCAGAGCACAATTCATGAGCATGGCAAAGCAGGAAATACAAAATAACAATGATGATGATGATGATGATGATGATGATGATGATCCACAACAATTCATCAACATTAACAAGTAACTTAAATGCAAATAACTATTTTCAAATTGTTTAAAGTAATTTATTAGCAAATAGATTTAGAACAACATCAAGTTTTTGTTTTGCATTTCAATATTTTTATTTTCCAAAATTTCAACTGAATTCAGATATCAACAACGACTCCTGAAATAAGTTCAATTATTTCCATATTTCACACCACCTTCAATTTCAATATCTACCTACAATAACAACACCTGTCTTCATCCCTTTGCACACTAAACAATATTTATTTTCAAAGGACAGCACAAATTCTAATTTCTAGCCAAAACATTCACAAACTTCTAATGAAATGTACATTAAACATTAGTGCTATTCAGTAGATCTCTCAGTTACAATTTATAGGGAAGTGACAAGGATATAACTTTGCTCCAAGGTCTTCATCAATATGATAATGCCAGTGCAATATACAGATCTGGTGTTAACAGTGTGAACATGAAGTTTAAAAATTATTTACCACCTTTAAAAACAAACAAATAAGAATTTTTAAGATTCCCACCACATACTTCAAATTAACCTTTATTAATAATTAACCAAAAAAGACAGAGAAAATGTATATTAACTGATTTTTCGAGCTTACAGTTCGAAACATCTTCAGAATTATTTTAGTAATTGCAACACAAAGGAGCATCTTGATATTTTACACTATAAAATATCTTTCTCAGTCAAATGCATGAATCAATTGTCTCACAATTTTATGAACACAAACTTGTGATAAGGTTTTTTTATATAGAAATCTACACCTTCAGTCTGTATCTATCAATTTTGCGATAATTTCGAACTCCTCCAGATTGCATTTCTCCTCCAATACTCCATCCTCACCTCCAAACTATTAAAATCAATTATGCCTTTCTGTCCTCACAAAACAATCATACCTTCATGTACTTTCTAGCATTTAATTGTCACAAAGAGATGAATTTTTTTAAAACATGCTGTGTATACTGCAAATTGTCGTAAAAAGAACAATGAGGAGCTTACCAAAAGAATTTCAGCACAGTGGACCCGATTCTTCACAGTTGAATGAAATAAACTATTTTCTTTAATATTTGCAGATAGCCAATCTTTAGGAACAACAAGACACTGACCACCCCATTTTATGAACTGATTTCTTTCTTTTAATCTGAATATATATTGTAATAGTCCTAAATGTGTCTGTGATATCAAACTAAAATACATCAACTTCTGTGAAACAATGAGATTATCTGCTGATTGCAAATATTCATATAGCCAATTTCCAAGCTTTTCTTCATTATTTTCTAAACACATCAGTGACAATATGCTTAAAAACATGTTCTTTGCATGTGTTAATTCCATGTGCTGGTACCTTGAGCCTAAATAAAAATGAAATACATTAATACAATAATTAACAGGCAAAATATTTAATAAAAATAAATCACATTTTCAACATCCTGTCACTTTCAATATGACTCCTTATTCCTACAAATATAATGAATCTCTGGTTTTCCCTCTCTTTTCACCTGACAATTTTGAAAATTGTTTTCTGAAGGTTTTTCCAGGCATGGTTCAACAGGAAAAAATTATATTTATCAATTGTACTATCATTTAAGTTATATTTTCATTCGCCAAGTAATACACTTAATTTATTTACCGGTAAAATATGTCATTAGCAGTAAGTTTCATGGAAAGGGGAGGAGGGCTGAAACATAGTAGACCCCATCTTGTTTTATACTGTGCACCCTATGCCTATACATAACGTATGTATATATGTGTATGTGTGTGTAAGTGCATACATACATGCGTCTGAATATAAGTATATACACAAAGGTCCCTGACGGTTCATGACAAGCTTTCCATGCCATGACCTGGGTTCGAATCCCAAAGGGGGTAAAAATTAAATTGTCATTTTTCACCATCTTGTCCCAGTTCATATAGCTATTTGAGCAGGGGAAACCTTCTTGCAGGTAGTACATGACAAACAGATGATGTAAGATGTCAGGAGACCAGCCTACCACATGTCCCCTGAGCACATGATCATCAGACGAGGATGCTGTGACAGGGCCCTAAGTCCCCTAAGACTGTTAGTGTTAGAATACACACATACATAATGCTGGGGAAAATTTAGCCAACCCTGATCATTATCACAATATAGTGAATTGCATATGACAGAATTACATAAAAAATATAAAAAATTCTCTTACCGATTTCTGTAGATTTACTGTGAAACAATGCAGCTGTACAGCTGCATTCTTTCAGAACTCCAATGTATAAATCCATTAACTGATCACTGGTTGCATTTGGCTGAGATGATTTAGGAATAATATATGAAATTAAAGAATGTGCACATACTGCATCATGACACAAAAAATCAGAAAGAACTTCTAATAACTTTTCAGTCAAAAGGCAGATTGTTTGCTGCCCAGCACAAACTCTCCAAACAAAGAGTTGCCATAATTCCTGAAATGCAGATCTTTTAAATTTCCACTATTGTGTGTCAATTCCAGCAATGAAGTCAGCAATGCACATCACTCACCTCTGCTAAATCTGGATGTTTCTTTGAAATAAACTGAAGAAGCCACTGGAACTCTGCAACTTGTTTCTGAGTATTCATATCTGCTATTTTCTCTGGCTTTGTTTTCAAAATGCGATATACATGGGCAACAGTTGTCATTTCCAACCATAATTCTTGCCATTGATATTTGACAACCGGAGAGCTCCTTAATGACGAATTAATATTTAAGTATAAAAAGGACGAAAAAACTGATACTACACTAACATTTCGAGAGCAAACCTTATTAGTAAACATTATGGAGAAGTATAATGGAGAGAACATTAAATATCTTACCTCCACAAGCGACTTCCAAACACAGTAAAATCTGGCTCCCATTCTACTAATTTATCTTTGAAAGATTTGCAACTTTCCACAAGATACCACAAACCCAATTCAGTACAAGAACTAGTAAATGTCACAGCAAACTTTGACATTTCACACAATCTTCTAATAAATCAGATATCGACGTCACATTTATAATATGATTAGCAAAATAGAAAATTTAATTATGAAGATGCATGTGAATTTTATCAGTACTGATACATTTAATTTTTTCTTGTCATAAACATTCCTAACCTCTCATTCTGAATCCTTCCTATCTGAATCAGCTGACAATCTCTTGACATTTGGTCGAGTTTACACGATGTATCAGCGATGTACCACGAGTGTCCCACTCGATAGTCGATGCGATTCTCGCATGCGATGAACATAGATCTCAGTATGCAACAGCATTTGTTTACGTCTCGTGCGAAAACAATGTGCGTAGTCCGAAAATACTATTTCGTCACACAAAAAGAGAACATTGACAATTTTTAATGTAATGCCAAATTAGATATGCCTGAATATGTATTGTATTGTTGTAAACTTTATGCACACTATTTTCCTCAGCCAAAGAATTCGATTTCGTATTACGCCACATCTACCCAAAATAATTGAATTATTGAATGTTAAAAATACAAGAAATGCTAACGATCTACTCACAGCGCCGAAATATAGCCAGTATTTCAAAATTTGGTTCAAACTGGCTCATAGGGCTTTTATTGTTTTGTAGTGTCAACATTTGACGCCAAATTCTAGGAATAGGCCTACCTTCAAACGAGTTCTACGTCATGATCAATTACATAATATAGTCACAGCATACTGTGATATAGTATTGTTAGGATGCATGCAATGAATAGTTGTTAAAATCCTTAAAATAGATTACCGTGTAACATTGAAAAATAATTTGAACTTTCTCTAAAAAGGCAAATAAAAAATTATCTAATGGCACTGATAAAAAATAGCGATAATCTGAACACAATCTATCATTGGTGACTTCCAGTAAACCAAAATATGTTAACCATTTTATTTTGGGACAGTGATTTCTTTTGGAGGGAGGAGGGAATCTACCAATCATCTGGTTATGACCAGAGTGTGTTCACTTGTTCTAAAACACCCCTTCCAATAATTACCTGTGTTATCAACCAAAGAGTGACAAAGTTCGTAGGCATGGAAATGAATGAAGTAAACGAAATATTACGGATTTATGCGAATTCATTGAAGAAGTAGCACACAATTCAACAATGTTTGTGTGAACCCAAGTTACAGGCTCTATGAAGTGAAAGAAAATAACGTTCACTACCACGTGAACGCTATTTTGGTAACAGTACTCAAATATTGCGCACAGCAAGGCGCGGAATAAAACAATAGTTTATAGCGTGGCGATCGCTATGAACCGTCTTCCTCCATGACTTCCCGTGTTTGTTTTCTGGTATGAAATTATTCCATAAGAATAATTTGCAGCTCGAGCATTGAGTCTTACGATGAGAAACGTCTTCGCATTTCTGTCGGAACAATGTTTAGTTTCACCACCCAGCCAACAGCAGTCTGTACCGTCGGGACAATTGCCGATGGCTACATTGATTGTTGAACCGTGGCGTTCTCAAAAATCTCAAAATCTCATGTACAGTCTAAGAGCTGAAAATTATACAAAGAAAGGTACTGTGTGTTTTGAATAGAATTGAATCTATTTTACTTACAATTTATTTATTTTGCTGCGTCTGAATTGACGCAACGCGACTCCAAGCCCCAGGGACGTCGAGTGCTTTGCGCTTGAAAGTAATCCTCCAGTAATAATCGCGCTAATTAAATGAGTAATCCTCCATTAACATCATCTGTCATTTAATTCACGTCTCGTCGCAGTCATATGTCAAGAGAACTGCCAAGGAGCATCTCCGCGTATGCGCCTCCTACTACGTGCACCTGCGTCAGTACCCAGCGGGAATTGGGAGGGAATTAGAACATGGGTAGGATTTAGGACACGTCACAGGGGTTGGACTAGTTCTTGTGAAGCAGCTAAACTCGTTTTGGTGAAACAAACTTCACACGAGATTGTACGGGAATCGAACGCGGATTTCCAGAAAGGCGAGCGCTTTCGCTCTGAGCCAACAAGTCAGCGCACTGTTAGGGCAAGAGAATCTGGATTTTTTTAAAATAAATTATTTATTAACACAACTACAATACAGTAACTAGTGTAAGATTTAACAAAATACATACTATCAGACTTGCTCATCGTCAGAGATCACTAACGTTCATTTCAAGAAATAAATCACACTACAGAAGGTCAGTAGGTTTCTTTCTTTCTAATCTTATTTTTTCAGTAGAATCGAGGAGTTTTGATGACTCAATGTTTTTGTGACTCAGTAGACGTCGCTGCTGTTTTACTGCATACTCTTTAATTAGTTCTTCTACAGTCTTTATGATCAAGTCATGATGTAGTCGGTCCATTCGCTTAAATAGGTGAATCCACTGCATTGTGCAGTTCGTATCTTATTCTAAATTTTCTGTATTTTCTGCACATGAACGTTCCTGGTACAACCCCCAAAGCTGTATATCATACGTCCATATTGGTTTTAGCACTTGTTGGTATATTAGTAATTTATTATAAACGGACAACTGAGATTATCTTCCCAATAACCAGTACATTTTATTGATTTTCAAATTGAGTTCGGCTTTCGGCTGTATTTGGTATTGGAACGACTTTGCCAATGAATCTTATTAGGAGTGCCTCATTTTTACGATTGGTAAAAATTACGTGATTTGATTTGGTCTCATTGTGTTTTATGTGCCATTTTTTGAGCCTAGTCTGCAATCTGTAATTTATTTGTTGTCTCTTCTATATTTCTTCCAATGGATAACAAAGTGTACAAAGATAACAAAGCGTGTCATCTGCAAACGTTGCTAATGTTGTTGTTCTGTAATTGGGTATATCGTTTGTATATAGCAAGTAGAGGATGGGTCCCAGAACGCTTCCTTCAGGGACGCCTGCTTTAATTTCAAGAAATGTGGTATAGGTATTTTCTTGCTTAACTCTAAAATATCTATCAGATATGTACGACTGAAGGAGTAAACTAAATGATTTTGGTAGTAATTACTATTTTTAATTCGAGATCACGATGCCAAACTTTATCAAAAGCCTGCGCAATGTCTAAAAATATAGCTAAGCATATCTTATTTTTTTCTAAATATTTTTCAATGACATTTGAAATACGGTATACTTGATCGACAGTTGAATGCTTTCTTCGAAACCCAAATTGGTGAGAGGGGATTAGTCTTCTTTCTTCTATAATTATTTTGAGTCGCTTTAAAAATAGTTTTTCGAGAAGCTTAGAAAGCACTGGAAGCAAAGAGAAGGGCATGTAAGAGACTACTTCGTCAAGTGGTTTTCCGTGTTTAAGGATCATGATAATCTCGGCTAGTTTAAATTGCTTCGGCACATATTTCAATCGAAACGAAGCACGAAATATGTAAGTTTTATTACTCCTTTTCTCAGTAGTTCTTTTAATATTTTTCCAATGATCAGATCATACACAGGTCCTTTTGTGGAATTAACGTTAATGTCTATTTCCTTCTGGACTTCTTTTGGAGTACCATATTTTATTTCACATTGTACATCACTATCAACTGTGGTGACATCTTCATCTGCTATTTGAAGGGAAAAAGGATGAAATGTATTTTCTAGGCCATCAGCAAACATATTTGCTTTTCCTCTTTTGTTCTCCCCCATGTGAAGTCGGATTTGTGCAGTAGTGGTGACTGTACAATAGGTCTCTTCATTTTTCTTATGGCTTTCCATAAGGAATAGTCCGATATTTTATCAACAGTAAGTTGTTCTAAGTTACTTCTGATAGAATCTTGTATGTATGTATGTATGTATGTATATGTATGTATGTATATATATGTATATATATATATATATCCTTATTGCTGCTTTTAATTATTGAGTAAGATTATTCAAAACATTTTTATTAGAAGGATATTGTGTCATTTGCCATACTTTTGTGCCTTGCTCCTTTCTGTAACTTTTCTTTCATTTCCTATGGATAATTATTATCCATGAGAGGATCCTCAATATTTGGGGTATATTCCTTTACTTTATCTTGAACCTGTTCTATAAAGTACTTCACTTCATTTTCCAATTCCTCTTTCGTTTTCAATGGAACATTAAGTTTTGTTTCAACTAGATCTTCTTTGAACGCTAGCCAGTTTGTAAATTTGTTACCAAGAGTTGGTAGAAGGGTTTTCTTAATTATAGTTTTACTTAGTGTTAGTATTAAGGGTTACGACCTGAAGACAAATCGTAACAATTCTCCACATTAATTTAGTTTGAAGATATGCCTTTCATTACAAAAATGTCAATCAGATCTGGAAGTTTATCCGGACCAATATCTATAGCCACAACGAGAAAGAAAAGTACATTTCAAATCACTACCAGCTTTATAAAGTTCTTGGCCTTTAGTGTTAGTTAATCTTAAACCATTAAAATTATGTTTCGTATTGCAATCGCTTCCCACAATTAAGTAGTTACCTAAATTTTAAAGAATTCCATGCAGTGTTCTTTTTAATATCATGTCTCGGTGGACTATAGATTGCAGAAACGGCATATTTATGCTCTTTTGAAAAAATTTTTATTGTTGCTGCCTGCATGCACTTTGTTTGGAATCTTGGTTCTTCGTCATAGTTAGCAGTATCTTTAATAAATATTGCAGCACCACTTGTTCCAGTATATTTCGGATGATTCGTATGATAGCATTTATATCCTATAATTTTAAAATGAAATTAATCTTCAAAATGAGTTTCAGAAGCATGTCACAAGTTTTTTGCATATTTCAAAATATTTCTAGCTTATTTACACGTAATTTAAGTCAATAATTAATTTTTTTCAAAGAACTGCCCCGCCCGGGACTCGAACGCTGGCCATCTGGTATGCACCTAGCCAGCCGGAAGGTCCGGGTTCAAGTCCCGGTCGGGGCACCCAATTCTTTGAACAAATGTAATTATTAAAATGCATTGTTACTCCGTAACCTGGTCACAATTTGGATTCCTTTGTGTTTGCGGAATATATTCTCCGAGCGTAATTGCGTCCAACAAGGTGTCGGGATGGTGACAAATATATATGCTATTTAAGACCATTAGCATTACAACCTGAAATCCTAATACTATCTGCCATTTTTTACTTGGTTTGTGAGTCCTTTAACCCACTTATCTAGGCTTTCTAAAAATTTTTCAATTTTTCTTTGATTGTCTAATATTATATGCATTATCTTTTGTTACGTACTTTCTTCAGTTTGATTCTTCTTTGGTCCTCTACGGTCCCGACTTTTGGTTCCAACAAGTTTTTGGGCATACATTCCTTTTTACTTTCCCGTATACGTACGTATATACGGAGTAATATACGTAGTATAGGGAAAGTAATGTAATTCTGCGAAAACTCTAATTGGAGATTTCAAAGGACATACATGTTTTAGGGTCCCGAGATAGTGGTGTTTTTTTTTCTTTCAAAACGTCCGACTGTCCGTCCGTCTATCTATCCAACTGTCCGTCCGTCTGTCTATCCGTTCGTATGTCCGTCTGGTGTCTGTGAACACTACTGGCGCCTAAACCATGCATGGGATATCTTCCAAATTGAAGAAACCCCTGTCCATATGGATCGAGTCCAAACTTTGAGATTTTGAAAAACATTCTTCAAAATTTGAGGGTTCTTTACATGAAGCGATCCGGAAATTTTCAAAAATTTCTGAAAACAGGCTCTAAATTTTTTCTTTAAACTTTTGTTAGAGATTATGTTTTAATCTTTGGGCTTCAAGTAAATTTGCAACTTGATATTTATCAGCTATGGGACAGCCTCTGTAACGACATGCGGTTCGGACCGCAGTTCTATTCTTACTTTCGTATAAAGTAGTGGATTAATTCCAAAAACAATTCTTGGATCTTTACCACTTACAAATGTAAGCACGTGCAGAGGTGCTTTCACCGTAATTTCTTCGTCTTTATTTTTTGGATTATCTTTTTTGATTTGCATGTTAAATGAATCCATTATGTTAAAGCCTTCGTTTTGAAGGGCTATTTTGATGACATCCCCATCGAGTCCTCGCATCATGACTTCAATTGCTCTATTCTGTTTATTTTGGTAATTAAACCATTCTATACCGTTTTCTCTAAAATAATAGACATTATCTTAAAATCTTCATCACCATACACATTTATTTTATATTGCCCTTCTTTGCCCTTTGTTACAACTGGGGGTGGGTTTTTCTTTAATTCATTAATTATTTCTATTACCTTATCAGGATGACCGTACCTGGTATCCTTATGGGCATTAATAAGTTAAATGGATGATTTTTTTCTTTATATATATATATATATATATATATATATATATATATATATATAATTTTATCACTTTATTTCATTACAAATATAAAAAATATAAAAAAAACATTCAAAACTTCGCCTTATGAAATTTTGTATCCGCTGACATTCGTCCATGACCAAAAATTGCGCGACCCAGGTTAAACCTACTCAACCTGTTCGGTAATCTGGATTTGCGATAGGGTGTGTAGTTACCTCCACTGGCAGATCTGTATCGCCTTCGATGTTCCAAACACATGCTCCAATTTGTACGAATACTCACCAAAACCGGTGACGTATGTTGGACTGTGTACAATACTGTACGACCAACTACTTCAAAGTAACCGCACGATGACGATGACAAACAGACCGGATATTGTTATCCTGGATTTGGAGAAAAAAGTGTCTACTTGTAGATGTTTCTGTGCTTTGCGATTAAAACATCGTAACCAAAGAGGCAGAGAAACGTCGTAAGGGGAGAGGGTACAATGAAATGGGTGAAATTATCGATTTTCATTTTCTGGCAATATAAATATTTAAAACCTTGTTCTTTCTAAATTTATTAACATTTTCCTTTTATGATGCCTGAAAGTCCCTTTAAATCTTATGTAAATGTGTTAGTACGCAAGAGCCACGCCCCAATTTTTCGTAAACCCCTGTCTCGGGCCATCGCCCCTGTTTCTGCTATTGTTCGTAATTCGTAATATTGTGCTATTTTTCTTAATTTTGAACGCATGTTGCGTTGTTCATGAGTTAATGAAACATGATCTTGATCATACGTTGGTAGCATTGCTTTTTTTTTTGCCGCTGAAGAAGATGATCCAGAATATGGAGTAGAAATGTTCTAATAGAGCAGCGAAACAGATATTTTTAAATAGCGTTTTCCGAAAATTACTTATTTTGTAATTAATGTACATTTTCTCAGAAACAATCATTCACAATTTGTTGAAATTTACAGCATACATTCTGTATAATATTGGCAATAAATTTACTTATTTATATAAACATTCTTCAATAATAAAACATAGTAAAAATATTATTTGTCCGAAATAGAAAATTAGGGCAAAATTTATTAATGATAAAAATACTAATTATTTTTTAAACAATTACAAAAATGTCAAAATAATAAGAATGTTTGTGTTGAAATCTCAATTTTTTCTTGTTAAACATTTTCTAGAAAATGTTCTTCAATAATAGCAAATTTAACATTGGCGATATACATGGTGGCCTCTCCTCTTAAATACAAAATTTTGGAAATCGAGATCATCCAAAAGTGGGGCGTAAAAGCACAAGTCATTCCGGTAGTTAACGGAGTTCAGAGATGTGTTCCGTGAAATGTGTGTATAAACTTGGCTAAACTTTCAGGTAATTCAAAAGACTGGGAAGTGCAAGATATTGCTTTGTTTGAAACAGTCCATAATTTGCGCAAAGTGTTGTAGAGGCACCGATAATCCCAAGATCTGCTCTTTAGTAAACTGGCTGCAGCCCCGGAGTAGAATATATAATATTATATCTTGAGACGTGATTAATAACAACAACAATAATATTAATAATAATAATAATAATAATAATAATAATAATAATAATAATAATAATAAGAAGAAGAAGAAGAAGAAAAAAAAAAGAAAATAGAAAAAACATGTCTTCTCATTGATGTGCACTATGTGATCAAAAGTATCCGGACACGTGGCTGAAAATGACTTACCAGTTCGTGGCGCCCTCCATCGGTAATGCAGGAATTAAAATAGGGCGTTAGCCCACCCTTGGCCTTGATGACAGCTTCCACTCTCGCAGGCAAACTTTCAATCAGGTGCTGAAAGGTTTCTTGGGGAATGGCAGTCCATTCTTCACCAAGTGATGCACTAAGGAGAGGTATCGATGTAGGTCGGTGAGGCCTGGCACGAAGTCGGCGTTCCAATACATCCCAAAGTTGTTCGGTAGGATTCTATTCAGGACTCCCTGCAGGCCAGTCCATTACAGGGATGTTATTGTCGTGTAACCACTACGCCAAAGGCCGTGCGGTATAAACAGGTGCTAATTCGTGTTGAAAGATGCAATCACCATCCACGAATTGCTCTTCAACTGGGGGAAGCTCGAAGATGTTTAAAACATCAACGTAGGCTTGTGTCACGATAGTGCCTCACAAAACAACCAGGGGTGCTAGCCTCTCCCTGAAATCACGACCACGCCATAACACTATTTTGGACGTGTCAGGATACTTTTGATCGTGCAGTGTATCTGTCCCATGTGATGGAAATGTAACAACAAAGTCTGCTGAGAAATATCTAAAATACAAAGATATTGCAATCGAGGTCAGTCGAATGTGGAATGTTAGAACAGGTAGTGCCAGTAATAATAGGTGCCCTGGGTTCCATCTTAAAGATTGTACAAAGCACTTGACTAAGATCCCAGGCTTCAGTAAACATTACGAAATTCATGACATTTTGCGCAAGGTTTTGTAGAATCAATGAGATCACTGACTCTGCACCTTAGGAAGCTGGATGCAACCTGGTGTGGATGCCCTGCCGGAACTCAAGGTCATTCCCTGTGAAAGAGGGAGATGATGATGATGATGATGATGATGATGATGATGATGATGATGATAATACTACTACTACTACTACTACTACTACTACTACTAATAATAATAATAATAATAACAATAATAATAATAATAATAATAATAATAATAATAATAATAATAATAATAATAATAATTTTTCTAAAATCAATATTTTACATGCCACCTGGTGGTGTTAAAACAGCACTTACTTTCTCGCCTTGGTTATGGTTATATATACACTATCATACCTTAATTTCTCTCCGAATTTTCACATCTTAGACGTCTGTTGCAAAACTCATTACAAATGGCGGAACATTTGGTGCGAAATCTAAGCCTTTTCTTATCCGGTGAAAGGTCCCGTGGATCCAAATCTTCTATAAATTAAATTGTATTATAATATCGCACGTGAGCATCATAGTTTAGGCCAATATTTACTTCGAGTCATTATCGAAATGAAAAAGATTTGACGTTATCGATAAACACGTTCCAGAGAACGCAAATTTTTGAAACAGATATGCAGCCAGAACCTCAAAAAACCGAAAGAAAACAAATAGCATCGTATATATAAATATAATATAAAATGTAGCAAATGTGGAACGAGACATAAATATTAACAACTGCACACTACAACCAACTACAATCCAAAATGTACTAAAGCTCTAGGATATTCTCCCCCATACGTCACATACAGTTTTTTGTCAAAATAAATGCAATCTATCTATTAACCCTTTCACGGACCAGCCACCCAACACTTTCCCGCCAAAAGTGATCACGTGACGTCATTCTGGACATCTCTTTATAAAAAGAAAGTTGTAGTTGCCAAAGTTACGCCCACCGTCCCAGGTGTCATTGCATGTTAATTCCATTCTCATTTTGATTTTTTGAACAAATCTATTTATAAGTTTATCGGCCTTGTAACACTCAAAAATGTCACTGGAAAGAATCTTGCAACATGAAGTCGCGTGTCCTTTTGCAAGATATATAAATCATATATGGATACATTTGTATAAATATACTAGTAAATAAAAAATGTTGAATTTGATTTATGTGTGTTCAAATAATGTGTAATGAATTTTCGCAAGACTTCACAACGATGCCTAGAGAAATAGAGGGCCGAAGTTGGGAGTTTGATGTTCAAATACGACGTCATTAACACATTCGACCTCTTCAATGATCGTCAATTGCATGCATGCGATACACAGTTGCATCGTGTAAACTAGGCTTGCTCAGCAAACACTGTTCTTGAAGTGAAGCTGAGAGCGAATCTCTACAGTACAGTAGTAGCAGTTACTGCTGTTGAGTAGTAGCACTCTGTTGGTGGCTCTTTATGGGTTAGGGTTAGGATTCGTTAGAAACGCTCTCACCCTTCGGATTATGAAAGGTTACTAGTTAATTGAGGTAAGCAAGTGGATGTCAAACAATTGTATTCCCCCCTTATTCCAAGAGATGTTAAAAGAATTGAAATAAACCAAGTCGTCTACCTAGAATTATTGTGTACATTTATTTTGAGAAATGTATTCCACAATGATCTGATGGAGAGCTGTTCAAAATTAAAGACTCAACTGTATCCCTGTAGTATGCACTTTTCAAACAATGCATGAATGTAATGTTCCACTCAGTTATAGAAATATTATGAATTAACATCTAACTCTGAAATGCAAGACTTGTTGAATATCATTTTGTCAGAGTTTTCATTGTTAATTAGATATTTTAATGTACTGTGTGATTATAAACATTTTAACGGGAAGTTTTATTTTCCTTTATGCTATGGCATAGCTCTGAAACAGGTGGAATTTTTTATCTCAATAATGGAAGTTGAGCAGCTAGAAGCTGAAGCAAAAGCTACAGCAGCGAAACATGTCATTAACATGCTTCAGCGTCCTGGACAATTAGAAAAGGTATGCATGAAAATATTTTTAATTGTAATTGTATTGATTGTCTGTCAACAGGTTATTTATAGTGCTTCAGTTTTAAGACAATCTTCGGAATTCCCAGTCAGTACAGAAACAGTCCATTGAATTAAAAATATTTTGTATACACTTCTTAGTATTACTTTGGAATATAATGGTTTAATTTTTGTATCTCTTGTAGGTTGAACAGTATAAGAGACGTGTTAGTCGGAAAAAGGCATCTGTTGAAGCTATGTTGAAAACTGCAATGCAAAGCCAGCTTGATGGAGTTCGTGTAGGGTTGAATCAATTGCAATCTGCTCTGCAAGACATTCGTAGCATAAAAGAAAAGTAAATTTGTTGGTTTTACAATGCTGTATGCTGAAAAAATTAATGTAGTTTACAATTATTATCTTCTGTTGTAGTCTGAAGTGGATTGAAGAATCATTTTCAGTTGTCCCAGAGCTGTACATGAAATTACAAGATGTGAGGGATGAAAACATGAGACACTCTCAGTATGTTACGGCAATGGAAAATCTCAAACACATTTTCACTGTGCCTGAAAGTGTAGAAAAAACAAAACAGTGGATTAATGAAGGAAAATTATTACACACCCATCAAGTAATTTTTTGTTATGCTTGCACATTTTTTATGCTTCAATAATTTTGAATTTTTCTGTACCGGTAAATCTAATTAATGGTTTTTGTTGCAGAGTTTGACTGACTTGGAAAATTCTCGAGATGATTTGCTCTATGAACTTCATAAATTACCAAATCAAGCGCTTGCTGACAAGATAATGTTGAAAGCATATTTTGAAGATGTTGAACAACTCTCTCATTTGTTGGAGAAGCAACTACGACTAGTTCTTAGCCGTACCCTCAACACTGTGCGAAAAGAGCCTACTGTTATTGTGACTGCCCTACGGATTATTGAGAGAGAAGAAAAAGCAGACAGTTTTACACTTCAGGTTGATTTGGAATCTTTGTTCATGTTGCTCTTAACTGTTAGGTTTCAAGAATAGCATTTTTATGAGCCATCTTCATTTATTAAAACAGCAGTGTAAATGTACATTTGAGGACTATGCAAAATATATTTGAAAACTTTTTATCTGAGGGAAGGTTTATTATCATTTACTATAATTTTCATTAGCATCTGGGAAAGAAAACTATTAACTTATAGAAGATCGCCAGGAACTTATTTTCATACAATATTTTAGAGTATATGGAAGCTATGTATTTTACAGCGCCAGCGGCAGAGTGGGTTCCTCCCTCCAGGGCGCCCCAAGAAGTGGAGGGCAATGGCTCTACAGGTTCTGGAGAAAGCTGTGGCACAGAGAATTGAAGGTACTCAAGTTGAAGAAAGAATGGATAATAAGATGTGGCTTGTACGTTATCTAGAAGTAAGTATAATCTGATGATTTTATGCATCCAAAAATGTATAGATATTTAATTATTGCATTGTATAGATTTATAATTATTGCATTTTCTTTTCTAGTTGACCCGACAGTTAATCTTGGAAGATTTGAGAGTTGTAAAAACATTGTGTGTACCATGCTTTCCACCTCAGTATGATATTGTCAATAAATATGTCAACATGTATCATACTTGTTTGTCTCAACATGTGAGTGTACTCTTATCAATATTAGTTCCTTAAACATTAATTGCTTCAGTAGAAAGTCAAAGAGTCTCTTATAGGACTATTTCTATTTACCATGACACAGGGTCTGTTATTTAGAGTTTTTCTTTTTTGTATAAAAAATGGCTATCTGAGCGAATTTTGTTCAGAATAAAACCTCCCGGTTATTTATAATATAATTAGGAGTTACCAAGTTCTAATATGTGAATTCATGTTGAATGTAAATCATTAAATGTGTGCACTCATTGAAATGTATTTTTTATTGTCTCTGTCATCTTGCAATGATATATCAATATCTAACATCAGTTGAACCAAAGAGAATGTTGGATGGAGAAGTCAATAGAGATTTCTTTTCAATTTGTTGTCCTTGTTAAGATATCAGTCTTGCAAGAGATCAAGTCATGCTTGTTTGGTTATCTTGAAGTTGTAGCATGATTCACAGCAAACCTTCATATGTATTGTGTGTGTAATTTGATGTCTTTGGTAAACATGTTTATGACGTGTTCATACACAACCGCCACCACAAAAAATGCCAATGCAAAAGTGTGAGCTATTGTTAAAATTGAAGTCTCTTGATTTCATACACATGCTTTTTGCCTTGAAAATATGGTAACCCTGCCTATTTAGTAACAGAATATGACCCATTATTTTATTAACCAAATATTTCTAAAATTTTATTATGCATATATCCATTTCTTATATGTCTAATGATGATACAATAATTTCTCCCCTATCAATCCATTCTAGTAATCCATTTGTTGATTCACACAGTTGCAGGATATAATCCAGAATGGTCTGGAAGGGAATGAATATGTGTCAATGCTCGCATGGATTACCAACACATATCCTGGAGCTGAGTTGATGCAACACCCTGAATTGAAAGTAGATGTGTCTGTTATTGGCCCTTTATTACCAACTGAACTGGTAGAAGATCTTCAGCAACGGTATCTAAAGGTCAGTAATGAAATGGTGAGCAGTATTACATGTGCTGAAAACATAATTTTTTTACTATTGATTGTAGAACTGTCAATAATTATGTTGCCTTAATGTTGATGATATTAATAGAACCCATAATGGTCATTTTGACATTTTATTAGTCATTAAAAAAATACATTAAAAAACATGTCTAGTGTTGATGCAAAAGTCCATGTTGATGTATAAGCATTTGTATATGTACACTTCTGGGCAAAATAATTGATGTGATGTGGGAAGACCGAAACTAAGCCCCATATCAAATAGGTGTATGAAATTTGTTGCAAGTGCAATGAAATACTACTCGCAATGAAGTACTTGATGTGAAAATCTCTTGTCATGTAACATTTTTGTCTTCACATGCATTGAGTTATTTAATTTTCTTTTCTGAAAAGTTTACCGATACAGCTGATTTTCAGTAATATTAAGGAATATGTACAGATTGAATCTGTTAATTGGGACTGAAGAAATGCAAATTTCAGCGTTTTCACATTTTTAGTCTGGAATATTCTCTCATTTCAGTAATTTGCTCAAAATGTCCTGTGCATTGACAGTTATCACAGTAATTTATGTCAATTGACATCTTTCAGGACTTAGCATTTAAAAAATTTGACTGAGTGAAAATTTGTGTCTGCAGCAGAAATTGATGTACACGACTTCTATAGCAAAGTGTACAACCATGATAGTACACTTTTAGGTTTACTTATTTTATTTATTTAGTATCAGAAACAGTGAAAACTCTGTTACACTGTGCACAGATATCTTAGTTTGTACTGTGGTTTTCAGTATATGGAAGGAAATTATGTAGAGTGGATGCAAAAGACTTTGGAGACTGAAAAGGCAGATTGGGGTAATGGAGTTCCGCCTGAAGGGGATGATCAAGAAGGCTACTACCATACTTCAGCCCCAATAATCATATTTCAGATGATAGATCAAAATCTTCAAGTCACCAAAACTATCAGGTAATGTCGTCTTCTGTAACATCGTCTGAACTGTTACATGCTTGTAAACTTGGTTTTAATCTCTTCTTTCCACTTTCTAGTCAAGACTTGACATTCAAAGCCCTTTTATTGAGTATGGAACAAGTTACTCAATATGGAAAAATGTACAGAGAAGCCATTTTAGAATTTAAAATTGGGCACTTTGAAGATCGTAGTCAGGTGAGGAACTTAGGGGTTAGATCTTATGTTGAAACTCATTTCGAAAGTGGTATTTTAACAAGTTAAAAATAGCTCTGAAAATTTTATGCAGGCTGTTGTACTCTAATACTTTGTAAACGAATGTGTGCTCTATTTAGAGTAGTGGTAATGCTTGGTGGCATTTGGTAGATTTTTGACAGAAAATGTACTGAAAGTCAATTGCTTTTGTGACTAGTTACTGCTCAATTTCTAGAGCATAGATAATAGGCTTTTGAAATGTACATTTTTAACAAAAACACTCTAATTGAAAGAAAAATTACAAGATCAATTGAAAAGAAAAATAATCTATATTACTAATTTCTGATATACACAAAAATTGAAAGAAAACTATGCAGCCATCCATGTGTGAGGTGTCATTAGGTAACCAGGAATTGAGAGTGATTTCATTAGTTAATGTGGAACTCAGGAGAAATACAAAAATGTCTATATTACTAAACTACAATATGTGCAGAAATTCAAAGAAAACGATGCAGTTTTCAGCCATGTAAGGTGTCTGTATTTTCATTAGATACCCAGGAACTCACAAAAAAATCCAAAAACCATGAAATAATTTTTGGTTTTCACTGAAAAGTCCAAATATTTGATTGTTTCCAACCTATTCTTGAAAAGCTTGCGACTGAATTCTCATTCTCTGTGCGTCATTATGTTTATGACACAGCTGACAGTCTAACAGCAAGACTCCAAGGAAGAGGGGACTTGTCATTAAATATTTGCTATTCATATATTGTGTTATTGAACAGCAATTTTTTTACTTTTGTTTTTTTGTAAAAAGCTTATACTGTATATGTATACATGCAGTATTCAGTACAGTACTACATTATTTCAGTTTTTATTAAAATATTTAATTTGTTGCTACTTTTTGGAAAATCATTGTGTGGTTTGTTCAACAGCATTTTTGCTCCTGCAGACCACTTGTATATGTATAGTTTTCTTTCTTTCTTTCTTTTTTTTTTTATTGCAACCCATGTGATGGAGCACATGCTCTTCTTATTGGCAACCGCGTATCTTTGCCTTCTTTCAAGATAGACGTGGCTGGCACATTGAGAAAGCAGAGGAGGAGGTGAGCATCAGATCATGACTGATCAGGTAGCAACTTTTTTCTGTTTTTTTCCCATTGAAGAATTTGAGTGAGCAGATTTGCGACTCAAATGTCGGAATCTTTTTGTGCTGAGCTGGGTGGGGTGGACAGAGACATGAGCGGGCACAGAAAACATCACTTTATGCAATTCTGTACAGTGGTAGCACATGCCTAAGTAACAAAACTGTGATAATAGAGATGTAGAGGAGAGTTATGACTGATTTATTTATTTATTAACAGTAACATAACAACAATAATTATTTAATGAAAGCCACCTCGGAGAAAAGTCCAAAATATATTTTATGAAACATCACTGCCAAGATCTTCATGATTTATAATAGTAATTATAGTAGTATAGTTATAATACTAATTATAATATTAGCATATTGGCCATTACTGACTTCAAGATTAGCATGTGTAACTAATGGAATCAGCTTTTCATTTGTATCCCTTGCTAAGACAAGGTTGCTATGTCTTGAATTATGAGATGATAGGATGATTATGGGTGAAGGGTCAATCACAAATACGACCTCGCAGCCCCCCTGCCTACAGCTCATACCCCCTGCCTACACAGGATACAATAATCATTATTATTATATCATTATTATTATTATTATTATTATTATTATTATTATTATTATTATTATTATTATTATTGAACCTGGAAATTAAACTAATGAGAAAATCTTTAAAAAAATAATAATAACATTAATAAAATATCAATAGGTAATAAATTAATTACTGAAAATAATTAATAAAAAATAATGAAATATTATTTCCTTAAAATGGCGAACTGACCTTAGAGTTATTGCTCAAGTGACCATTTGTCAAGAGGTAGGCATTTACTCTTTTCTGTGTAGTGGCTGCAAAACATTGAAGAGTAACTTCCTCAATTTACCCAATAGACTGTAATGTTACAATGTAAATCTTAAAGAGAAGTTGGTTTATTTGCATCAATTTTTTACTTAACAAAACTCCATAGAAAAAAGTTCAATGGAGTAAAATATAGGGAATATGGTGGTCACAGACCTTTTAAAACAATTTGTTTTACGATAAATTCTGTTCAAAAATTGATTCTATTGTGCACTGTGTGACGTGGGGCACTGTCTTTCTGAAACCAGCAGTACCTCTCGTCTTCTTTCATGTGGGTTTCAATGTGCGGCCCAACCAACAGTTCTCTTTGTTTACATTTATATTGAGATGAAACCAAGCTTCATCAATTAAAACAGGTGTCACATCCTTGACGCCATAATCAAATGAAGTTCTTAAACCAATGGCAGAAATGCAGACCCACGTCCCTGTCTGGTGTCTTCAGTTTTTGAAGGGGCTGCCCCTTGTAAGACCACATTTTGAATTTTTTTGTTGCAACTTATGTGCTACAATTGTGAAGTCTCGGTGGAGTGCTTCAAAACCTGAATTTCTAGCAACTCCTCTTCCTTTACTCACAATAGTCGCATTCTTCCTATCTGAAATTTGAGGGCACACAACTGCCGGGGTTGCTAAAAGAGAAATTAATGCCAAATGTATTTCACACGTTCCCAAATTGGCAAAACAAGAAGCAGGTGCTCCCAGACATGGGTTGCAAAATAGAATAAAGACCTGATAGTTCATTATACAAAAAGGATTTAAGAAGCTGACTTCTTTTATTTCAGATCCCTTATTTCACTCAATATATGATAACAATTGTCAACAACTGTCTTCATTTTACTGAGTTGGCTCAACAGATGAAGCAGCATTACTGGAGACCAGGTCTTCATGATAATGAAGCGGGAATGAAATTTGAAGCTTTACTTAACACTTTCCAGGTAAATATATAGTATATGTTAGGAAGAGAATAAAAAATATCATGTGTTCCTTAAGTAATTATTTTAATGTTCGCAGCATTTGCGAGATGAAGCAGCCAAATTTCTCCTAGAGGAAGCATTTTTGGATCTTGAACTTCACTTCCAAGACCTTGTAACAAGCAAGTGGTTAGGCAACAATATTCCAGTTGACACTATTTGTGTGACATTAGAAGATTATTTTCAAGATTACATTCATTTACGTCCTCGAAATTTTGATTATGTTATCACGGAAGCTCAAAACTTAGTTGCAAAAAGATATATTTCATCAATGCTTCAGAGAAAACTGTCATTTAAAACTTATGAAGAACGACGAGATGCTGCTGTTAAGATCATGAAAGAAGCTGAGCAGATCAAAGCTGTCTTCATCCGTATTGCACCAAAAGTTGCAAAGTTTGATTCTCCATTTGAAATAATTTTATCATTGGCTGAAGTTTTGAAAAGTGAAGATCCAGAAATTCTATCACTTGACTTGCATGGTATAGTGGATAAATATCCTGATGTAACACAAGACCATTTAACTCATCTTCTCAGTTTGCGTGGTGATATTTCCCGATCTGAAGCACGAGAAAAGGTTGCATATATTTTAAAGAATAATAAATCTAGACAGCGCCCAACAATTCCAAAAAGTATATTCTCGCTCATTCCATAATTATTTAGTTATTGTAAAATTGATTAGAGGCAAAGACATTCCACATTTTTGTAAATAATGTGTTTTGCATACAACTATAGATTACTTATGCCAGTGGAAAGTATTTATATATACATGCAAGCATGAACTAAATTGTGTATTAAAGATTTCTGTATATAGGTGTGTGTGTGTGTGTAGGAGTGCATTGGTGTACATAAGAGGTAACTGAAAATATTTTGCTTATTCAGCTCAAATAACAATCAATCATAAATATGTATATATGTCTGATGGACGCCCTCCTGGCCATTTGTTTTAATTTTCTGCTAATCATGAAACGAGTGTATAAAATTCTTTTGAGAAAAAGCATAGTACACTTTCCTGTAATTGCCATTCAGGATTCTAAAGAAAGACTTCTTAGCAATTTGACTTGCAAAGAATTTGTGGTATATGCTCTTGCTCTGGATGCTCTCTTATGGAAACAAATACTTGTTTCACTTACCGACATTTAAGTAATGACAAATGATAATTCTCAGAGGACTCTATAAATTATTATTGGCTTAAAGATCAACCATTACTCTTTTGCCATTTTTCATTCAGTTATCAGTGTCAATTCATACAAGATCTTATATATTTATTTTTTATTTATTGAAGTTTAAAAAAATTTGCAAATGAAATGTCAATTGTTGACATTTATTTCATTCTTGTAATAGAACCTCAAACAGAAACTCTTCTTTGTGTTTTTCATGTGTTGTAAAAACAAACTTTTTACTTTCAGCTGTACTGTCACATGCCTGTACCACAGCTTCTGAACAGGTCATTATAACATTTCACAGGAGTATATATGTTAATATCAGTTTATAATGATATTACGAGTCTAACAGACGTCTTAGAGCTCAAGAAAATGAACGTTTCTATTCTATAAATATTTAAATTGATGTATTATATGTACAATTAATTATTCTAACGTTAAAGCAGAAGTAAATGTCATGTAATACCATTCATTTTTTGCTCATTACACAAGAAAAGAACTATTTGACATCAGCTTCTATCTATTTTAACAACTATACAATTTTATTTTGTTAGTGTTCCTTTTTACTAGTTGGAATTGTGTGTGTTTTAAAAAAATATTTATTATATTGTACTGAATTGTATACATCTATTTTTTAAAACGTGTACATATATATATTATTCAGAATGATTTATCAGAAACAATTTCAAGCTTATATTAAAGGTATTGTCAAAACAATACTGTGCTTAAAGTAAAACTTAAATATATATTTGAGTGTTAAAAATAAATAATGTTTACATTAGGTTTGGTGATATGTCTTCTTTCATTGTTTTTACTAGAGTTTATTCTATTGTATCCTTGACGTCAGATGAAGTGGGCATTGTTTTCACACACAAAAAGTGTAAAAATGGCAATTAGTGTGGCCACCAGACCCTTTTTTCCGTCTTTTCTTTCTCTCTCCCCAGTGAAAATAGGTAGGCTGGCTACCTGTTTTGACTATTTAGGCAATGGTTAAAAATAAGACATGTATATCAAAAACAATAATTTTTAGTCAATTACGCTGCATGCTTCGGTATGCCTCGTATTGACTTGTGTTTTGGAGCTTAATAAAATTGTATTAAATGCTAATATGTTTTATAGGTGGGGCATAATCTTCAATAAACATGTGATGTTGAACATGCAATTGTGTAGACACATAATCAGTGGCAGTATCTATATATACACACACAGTGGAAAAAATATAGACATAGTACAATGAGAATGTGCATATGCCTGCGCACA
This sequence comes from Gryllus bimaculatus, assembly GCA_017312745.1. Lineage (NCBI taxonomy): Eukaryota > Metazoa > Arthropoda > Insecta > Orthoptera > Gryllidae > Gryllus > Gryllus bimaculatus. Next base: position 86,950 of record BOPP01000055.1, read on the forward strand.
TAGACGCGCGTTTATATGCTAATGCAAGCGCCCCTGTTCAGGCTCTACGCAACCCGCAGCACCCTGAAGTATTATGAGTGTCTGCCCCTGCGATTGTCCGAGAGGAGCGGGAAGGAGATAGAGATGGAGTGCAGGACACTGGCTACCGGGTTCCGCTAGTTTCGTAAAAAATTGCACCTCTATCGTATTAACATTTAAGCCATCACTTGAAAAACTCAGAAACAATGTACAAGCATCTTGCAAAGCGCAAGAAGAGAACATCCGGTACAGTGCACTGAAGAGGATCTCGAAACGGCGAAGAGTTAGGCAGAAATCTTAGCTTATATTTCTACCGAGGGCACGGGTATGATTTAAGCCAACGGAACAAGATTCCACAAGAGGTCTGGGCAGGAGGTGCTCAAAATCCCCGTGCAGCCATCCTCTTAGGGGAGTAAACCCTACAAAAATATCCTGATCCTCCTAGTAGGGGGTTGGGACGATGGGCCAGCTCCTCGTCGTCCATGTAATCTTGCCTAAACACTTCAATTTTCACACCCTTAAAAATTGTATTCTGATTGTGAAGAAATAAATAGATTTCAGCAAAACATAATTCAAAACCAACAGCAGTGTGTAGGGAATTCAAAGAATCAATTCATCGACATTTCGAACAATTGCCCAGCGAATTATCTTCTAAATATGGTTCTATCGTATATTTTAATAATGTTAGCTAGGTAAGGCGAGGAATGTTTAAAAATATTATGACTTACAGCAAGAACTGATAATATTTTTAAGTCAGATAAAAAAGAATTGCACTTGATTTACGTAATAATTACATGTTAGATCAATATTTTTAGCGGATATAAAAAAATAATCAGTGAACTTACAAGGGCAAGATAATTTTAGTCATTGCTTCCAATTTAATCAAAGAATTTAAATGAAAGTTATTTTTATGGGCATGTCAACTGAACATTTGTTGTTGCTAAATAACCTCCCAGGCAGCCTTCCTCACAATTTCATTATATACTAAAGAAAAGTAACTATCTTCTTCAAAATAAACTGCACTTAATAGCGATTTCTCATAATAAGCAAAACATGAAATTGTTTGCAACATTTTGATGGTTATATGATTGTGACGTGAACAGTGTTTTGGAAAATCTGCGCATCGAGTTGAGTTAGAGTGAATCAATGAAAAAATATTTCCAGCGTTCTCATTCAACTACAACATTGAAGATAGGGAGATAGATTGAAGAAAAAATATCTTCATAAGATACGTTCTACAAAGTTGGATCTTTAAATGAGGTTAGGTACAATTTTTCAAAAATATGACTAGTTTTTACGCAATTTTGCATTGAAAGTAGAAAAATTTAAAAGAAAGAAACAAGAAAAAGAAGACAGAAAACTCCTATTGCAGGTCCCTGGTAACGAAATAGTGGATAAAATCGTGTTCCGTTCTCTAAAACATTGTGGAGTCAGAACCCACATTTCGTGCGTCATTGATAGTGATACTGAAAAACCGATTGATGGAAAAATGTATTTCTGTCTGCGAACCACGCAAGCAGCTATACGCAAGCGGGATTTATAACCAAATCGATATATCACGATTGATCTGACTGATATCGTGGGCCCTTGAATTCCAAACGGATAATTGGATTTTTATGAGTACTTTACAAAAAGCCTCATTTTCAAAATTTTCTCAAAAATTACTCCAAATTTTAAAGACGCCTAAAGAAATTGCATAGATCCCATTTTTGTTCCACTTTCCGAATATTCTAAAATTGTAAAAGTTAAAACATTTTCAGCGTCTTCCTAGAATTACAATAATGAAAATTGATTTATGATTATGAAATCTGTTTTTAAAAAGCACATATTCATCGCCTTTAGTAAAGGTTACGTCATACAATTCTGTAAAACTTATTACAAAATTCTAGAACGTTAGGAGCGAAAGACAGATTTTGAAATGTCATATACAATTTTGCAAACATTTGAGTAGTTTTTGCGTAATTTTGCATGAAATAAATAATTTTAAATTCTTTTAAACGTTTTTTTTTTCTGAAGAAAAAAAAACAGCCCCAATTCTGTTTCTTTAAATTTTCTCCTCGTATTCACTGTGTACGTACTTGTGAATTTCTGTGAATTCCGTATCATTATTGATACATGATTTAGCAGAATTAATTGTCGAATTTCTGTTGATATTTTATTGAAAATAATTAGTTTTCGCACCTAACATTCTAGAATTTTTAACGAGTTTCACAAAAAAATGAGTTAATTAAGATAGAAAGTGTTGTAAAATTGTATGATGTATTTGCTACGATAGGCGAGAAAGTATGTACCGTGAACGAAACATGTTATTTCTCGTAACACGGTTGTATTTCAAGGATCGACACAATTATGCAAGGAAATGGTATGGGTGTTATTTTTCCTCTTAAAATGATACAGTAAGGTCCTGGCCCAGTTACGACGTTGCAAAATGTGTGTTGCTTTATTTGTTTACTGAGTTCTAGGCAAGGTGCCAAATATCGTGATAAAAATGTTTTTGCTAATACTTTTTGAACAGTAGCTGGTAAAAATTTTTAAAGGCCTCGCAAAGATTGTGAGATGGTAGACAATCGAATGCAAATAAAACCTTTCAGTTGCTAACCGAAATTTCAATATTTTTTTTATTTTGGCGATTGTAAAAAGAAAAGGGAGAATTCAAGTTTCTTGCCAATAATTTGTGAACCATAGTTGGAAAATATTTTCTAAAGATAAGCCAATGAGCTCAAATGATAGACAAACGAATACAAATGAAAGTTTTCGTAATTTCAATTTTTCCAGATATTTCGGCAAATTTAAAAAATTGCGGAATAAAAGTTTTCGCCAATAAGTTTTTAGTTTCCCTGATCGATTAATCAAATGCTGAGATGGCCCCTTGTTTTGCTTCTGGACGTAAATGTAGCTTCATTATGCGCACGTTTTGTTGAACTCTCATTTTGCTCTCAATGATAGGAGTGGAGGTAAGGGCGAGTTACTATTTTGTTAGCAATGCAGAAGAATCATACTTGCAATTCGTTTACGATGCAAATAAGTTTTCTATAACTCGGAAACGAAAATGTATATTTTTTTCAAATATTGCTAATCTCGCGATTTTCAAAAAATGTTTTTATTTTTTTTATTTTAAACTTTAACTCATCTTTAACTATTTATAATTAAAATGACGGAAAGGTATTCTGGAACTCAAGAAAACAGCGCAGATAATCTTCTCCCCCCTACGTCACTTACAATATCACTTTTTTTTTTTTACTAAATAACTCTAATCTAAATCTAAATCTAAATGTAACCAATAAATATTTTCGAAACGAGGGGCAAACGCCTCCAAACAATAGAAAAAACCAATGAAACTTAAAATGTTCGTAAGTTCAATGTGTTTCTCCGTATTTTGGAGATTTAAAGAAAATGACGAGATTAAATATATTGATCAATAATGTTTGAGCCGTAGCAGTTAAATATTTTCTAAAGGTAGGATACACGACCTCAAAAAATGGACAAACAAATTCAAATGATTTTTTTTGATCATGTTTTGGAATTTTCTTAAATAAGTGATGGCAGGATGAACGTCTTTTGCCAAAATTTTTAAACGGCTGGCAAATATTTTCTAAATGGTGGGCAAAAGTACTCACACAACGGAACAAAGAATACAAATTAAAATTTTTTATTTGTTTGTTGCCAACTTGGCGGTTTTGAGAAATGACGGAAAAAGATGTTTTTGTCAATATTTGAACCGTAGTTGGTATATATTTTCCAAAGGGTGAGCAAAAGTGGTCAAAAAAATTGACAAACGAATCCACACAAAAAAATTGCATTTTAAATTTTTTTTTCGGGTCAGGTTCACTTTACCAGGGTCCAGTGAAAAACTTTTTTCGGCATTATCTGCTAGAGGAAAAGTAGTAAAAATAATTTAGTTTGTGATTAAAGGTGGACAAACAAAAGCGCGCTTCAAATTTTGGTATTTTTAATATTTTAGGCAATATCTTGTTATTTCGTAAAAGCGTGAATTGGATCCGAAACAATTTTTCTATTTTGAGAACGGGGTCTAGTAAACATTTTCTAAAGGGTGGGCAATCGTCTTCAAACAATGGATAAATGAATGCAAATGATTTTTTTAAATTTAAATGAATTTTCTTGTATTTTGTCGAATTTACAAAAAATGGCGGATAAAATAGATTTGCCCTGTAATCCTTGAACTAAATGTAGTGGATGTTATGTGATGTACAATCGTTTTCCAAAGATGAACAAACGCAGGGAGTAGTAAAATATCGAATTTTTTTGAATCTTGGTATATTTTTGAACTGAAAAAATTTGCTGGAAAAACGTTTTTTCTTATAACTTTTGAACCCAAAATGGTAAAAATTTTCTATAGGGTGGTCAATCGTGAATAAATGGACATACGAATCCAAAAAAAAATTATACCCTCCAATTTTTTTTCGGGCCAGGTTCACACTCTTTTTGAAAAAAATATTATGGTTAGTGATAAAATCTCGTCTGAAGGTGTATGAGGGGTCATGAGGAGGTAAAGTGCATAATTCAAATTAAAAGTTTCGAAATTTTTATTTATTTGTTGCTAATTTGGCGATTTTAAGAAACGTCAAGAAAAACTTTTTTGTCAATAGTTTTTGAATCGTAGCTGGTAAAACGTTTTTAAAAGGTGTTAAAACGATGGACAAACGAATCCACACAAAAAAGTTGTATTTTCAATGTTGATATTGGGACGTACTTTACATAAAGGTTCAACGGTTTCAAAATGTTCTCAAACATTGCTTCATATTTTTTATTTCCATTCTTTTATCGGATAGAGAACATTAAGATTTTGAAAAAAGGGCAGCTTCAATTTTTGTTGAACGCTCTGAATTTTTGATAATAACAAAAGTTTAATTTTTTTCGGGGGCTTCCTTCAACTATAATATTGAAGACACAGATTATTTCTGAATGAAATATTTTCTTCAAAATTGAATCTTGAAGAAATATAATATACAGTTGTTTTTCAAAACGAGTAGTTTTCGATAATTTTGTAGAAAATAAAGACAATTTCTAAAAGATCTTCTGAAAAACTCTGCTACTGCTTTCTTTAAATTTTATTCTCTGAAAGAATCGTACGTAAAAAATTCATTTTTGAATTCACAGTGCCTTGGTTTCGGCCGAATCAATCAAGGGATATCAATTTTGGAGAAAATCCTATGAACGGTTTAATTGCCTGTGTTGTCCACAGCCGGACAATATATCACAATTGTTATTTTAGCATCTAATTCAGCTCTCAGCATTTGCAATAGGATAATCCCCGAATGGTCTGTGGAGCGCTTGGGTCTAAAGCCGAACTGCATAGGCGAGAAATCTCCCCTGGCCATGATATGTGCTCATACCTTCTAGCTAGTTTGTCTAGTACCTTACCCATGACGGGCAGAAGGCAACTGGACCTGCATGCCTTCGAGTCGGTCGATAGATTATTTGCCTTCTTTCGCAGCAAGGCTACTTTTGCTATTTTCCAAACGTCCGGGACTGTATTCTGCTTCAGGCACTGATTGTAAAGCTCAAGTAGAAGAGTGCGAATATATGGATAAGCAAATGTCTATTCCGGGCGCCTTGCCCGTTTTAATTTCAGAAACTGTTCGAACTCACTAATGTAAATTCACTAATAAGCATGCCTAGCGACGCTTCTTTCGTCTTTGGTCTTAAGTTGACATGCATTGGGGTATCAGTTTGAATACTATCATTAGGGGAGCAGCACAGTTAGAAGAGCATCTCAAGTTTCTTTCTACGAGGTCGAGCAGATTCCCTCAACGGTTATGGACGCCAGGGCTTCAGAGCGTCATTAATTTTCCTTTTCTCTGGAGAGGGACCCCAAGGGTCCCTTTCTGTTTATTCTGTTACAGAGTTGCCAAGATCCTCTATTAGTATTTCTAATATTTTTAGTAAATTTATTTTGAAGCTAGTTACTTCCTTCAACAACTTCTCTAAGTCCGGATGATTTCTCTCCTTAGCTCTCTGGTACCCCTTTTTTATCCTCCTGGCTGTTCTGATAACATCAGAAAGTTCTGTCGACCCCCATGTTGCTACCTTTACTCTTGGCATCGCTCTATGCGGTTGTCTTTCTTGCTACCTCCAAGATTACGCCTGTTATTACATTGAGTCGTTCATTTATAGATTCAGCATCGCCTGGCTCTGGTCATTTGGCTATTTCTCCGCAGTCTCTTATTAAAAGAGTGCCCAGTTGGCTTTCTTAACTCGACACCTTCCTTTACGAGATATTGGTTCATTTTCTACGACCTCCGAACGTGGCCTTTCTCGAGCTACGGAACAAGCAAGTGACCATGTTGTGATAGAAGCTGGAGACAATTCATAAAACAGTGTAAGAAGAGTATTTTGGGTTGGGTGATGCGAAGAAAGCAGTGTGGAAATTCTTTCACAATGACGGCTTGTATTCATACAAATTTTGTGATGTCCAACACTTACAACCACAAGAATAAGAATCGCGGATGCAGTTTGGTACCTAGCTTCTTCAAAGACCTATTATTTGCAGACAGATATTATTCACAGATGTGGCAGAGTTCACGACAAGTAGAATAATTAATTCTTGAAATAATAATTTATGGTCTCCTTGTAATCCGTTTGCAACACGTGAAAGGCACTTCCGTAGAATGTTCCTTAAATGTTTGGTGCGGTATTGTTGGAAATCAAATTATAGGTTCTCACTTCACTTAATTTATGTTCTTAGACAATGAATTACCTTCCCATGAAGATGATGTGCAGCTGCGTTCATCGATGTATTGTCAGCGCGATGGAGCCCCGACACTTTTTAAAAGAAATGTACAAAACTATTTCCATATGAAGTGTCCAGAAAGAATCTTCCTACCTTACTGTACTTGATTTTTATCTTTGGGTTCATTTGAGAGTCTAGCATACATGCAAAATTTTGACAACAGAGCTGCACTTATAACGCGAATTTGTGAAGTACTTCAGGAAATTGGGATTAATCGGGAAGTATTAGTCAGTATCGGCTTCCGTATTAGAACGCGCTGAGATGTGTATCTAAGGACATTTTGAACTCTTTTGTAAGTGCACAAAGTGACAATTTAAAGTTGCACCAAAGAATACAAATATATACGAGGTGTGTTAGAAAAGTAATGAGACTGATTTTATACTAACTAAATTTTTTCCCCCACAACATATGATCCCCTTCAAAGTAGTTCCCTTGGGCAGCTATACACCGGCGGAGTCGTTGTTCCTACTCTTTGTAGCAGCGCTGGAAGTCTTCAACTGGAATGGCTTTTAAGTGGTCGGTCACGGTCTTTTGAATGTTCTCCAGAGTTCCAAAATGACGTCCTTTTAGGACATGTTTCAATTTAGGGAAAAGGAAAAAGTCACAAAGACTCAAATCAGGTGAATATGGGGGTTGAGGAACAACAGTAATGAGTTTTGAGGTCAAAAATTCACTGATGGAAATGGCCGTGTGACACTGTGGCATTGTCATGATGAAGCATCCACTTGTCTGCAATGTGTGATCTCACACGAATCACTTTTTTCCTGAGCCTTTCAAGGACACTTTTATAAAAAACTTGGTTGACAGTTTGTCCTGGTGGAACAAATTCTTTGTGCACGATTCCCTTACTGTCAAAAATACAAATCAGCATGGTCTTGATCTTCGATTTGTTCATTCGACATTTCTTCGGCCGAGGAGATGACGGAGTGTGCCACTCTTCGCTTTGCCGCTTCGTTTCAGGATCGTACTCAAATATCCACGATTCATCACCTGTAATCACAAAATTGAAGAATTCTTGGTCATTGGCAATCCTCTCAAGAAGATCAGCGCACACGTTTTTTCGATTTTCCTTCTGTTCAGTTGTGAGGTTTTTCGGCACCATTTTGGCACAAATCTTTCGCATGTTCAAATCGTCTGCCAAAATTTGATGTACGGTGAAAGTGTTTAAATTTAACTGTTCACTGATCATCCTTATTGTTAAACGGCGGTATGATCTCAGAAGAGCCCTCACACGTTCAACGTTTTCGTCAGTTTTTGATGTTGAAGGTCTCCCTGAGCGAGGGTCATCTTCAACGTGTTCTCGACCTTCCAAAAATGATTTGTGCCAGCGAAAAACTTGTGCCCTTGATAAGCAATGTTCCCCATAGGCCTGTTTCAACTTTTCAAAAGTCACACTCGCGGATTCACCAAGTTTAACACAAAACTTTATTGCACAACGTTGCTCTAAATTCCGATGCTCCATTTCTCTACACACAACAAAAACACAACTTCACTGATGGCGCTGTCAAAATTAATATGTTATTTGAACGGAGTTGTAACTCGGACTGAGAATGTGGAAGGGATAAACAAAACGGTCTAGTACAGGCCGTTAGACACCGTTGCCAGATCGCCCGCAGTGTTACTAGTCACATTACTTTTCTCACGCCGAAAATCGTATGGCTACGCTTACAGGAAATTGGTTTGCCATTAGAATTTTATTCTAGCCAATGCGCGGTATAGATTCGTTGCTTGAATTGCTCCTAAAATTGTTTGAGCAAGAATCCATTTTTCTATTGCCTGAAGGGCCATTGCCAGGCTCTGCGATAACATATTCCGTGTTTGTTGTCGTGGAGGTCAGTCACCCTCGCCGAGCTGGTGCGTCCTTTCACTGTGATTGTCTGAAAAGACGAGCTGCGGTGGGCACGTCTCTGGGGCGCGGCGAAGGCTCTGCAGCAGGTAGCGGGCACCGACGGGCTGGCTCGTGACCCTCGCCGCAGTTAATCGTAGTCGCGTTCACAAGTATCTTCCTCAGTTCTCACTTTCAGATGCGATGCAGCATGGGCTCATAATTCAGTCCATTTCAATAACTGTAACAATTTTTTCGTAATACTCGCCGAAACATTACGAAATTGTGAAGTTCCGGAAGCAGCATAGCGTAATATCTAAAATGCAGAAGTGTCTTTCAAATTTTCAAATGACGGAAGCAAATGTGGGTGAAACTTTACCACACATTGCATCTGAAGGGCGGATTGACGAACTTTAATGTTCAAACCGCGTATCACAGCGTTCTAAAAAAGTCAAGTGCTCGGCGGCTCTACAATAAATCAAGTACTGAAGCGTGCGATGGTCTGACAAGAAGTTGTCGACGTTTCGGTTATCCCCTCCTTTCACTTAAAAAAGTTCCAGAAGATTCCAAGAATTTGATAAAACGGCTGCCCAATGCGTTAAGGTTATTGCGTTGCAGAAGAATTTTGGCGAATCGCCGAACGTAAGATTAAGTTAAGGTTAAGGTAAAGTTAAGGTTCGGCTAATCGCCGAACGTTAAGCGACCAGAATGGAAAGTTACAGTATCTCCTTCTTAGTCACTCTTTTTGTTTATAAAAGGATACGTGTCGCGTAGTGTCGCTTCGTCGGTGGCCAGGGATTTCCCATATATTAGTGTTATGGCGCTTTCCCGGCACGCGAGCACTTACATATCATAAACAAGGGGTGGGTATCCCCAAAGCGGCGTCAGCCTCGGCGTTCATGACCAGCAGTGGAGCAAGCAGCGGTCATCTCTTGCGGGAGCAGCGTGGCAAAGTCCGGTAGTGGCGGCAAAGTACCTCCCTCGCCCCTCGAAGGGCGGGCGGAGCAACGGGAGGCGTTCTGCCGTCTCAGGCGCTAGCGACGGCTCCCCTGGACGTCAGCAGCGGGGCTCAAGGCGGCGGTGGTCGCGTTTTTGCCCGTCATAGGTCCTGGCCCGAGATCGGGCGCTCCGGCAGTCATTGGCCGCCCAGTTCCGGCAGCGATTGTCCGCCGTGCGGCCCAGCCCAGAAGACACATGAGCTATCGGCGATGGCAGACTGGCAAGTAGGCAGCGGCGCGGTGTCTCGCGGCGTGCAGCGCGGCGTGCGGCATTGCGCTAACTTTACTCGGCCGTCTCCTCCATTCGAATGAATATCAACCTCACTAATCCACCGCGTCTATCTGAATGAAAATCAACCTAACTCGCTATTATTGCCTCCATCCGAATGAACGAGCGTAGGGCCGCAGTGGCCTCCCTTGGTTCGCAAGTTCACGTGGGCTTCCCCCGCTCGGTTTTCGGCGAGTGGCAGTCTCGAATCACGCAGTGTTCGCTGCCCAATTGCGGTATCATCGACGGCGGTTGGCGTCACGGGTTTTGGTTGAAATTCAGGCGTCACGAAAATACTAGGAAACCTTGGTGGTTGAGTCACGACGCTTGCCGGCGCGGCGTCCGTAACGTCCCCGCTGACTCATAGCGTGCGCCAGGCCGCGCTCTACACTAAAGATCCCTGCCCTTTTGGGCACCCGGCGGCGTGCGAACGCGCGCAGGCAGCGAAAAATTGCCACTTTCCTGGCTCTCCACTTTCGGGCGCTCCAATGTTATTCCAAATAAAATTACAATCGCGCGTCGAAACTTGACGTGTGCGACCGGCCCATTACATTCACCCCCTTCATCACCTGGCTATGAAAACGGCGAGCAACGAAGATTTCATGGCTCAAAAACAAATAATGGCGACGGGAGCAGAAGGAAAGACGACGAAAAATGCCTATACAAACATAATGAAAACATACAAAAGAACTTGAAATACAAAACTCACAAAAGTAGCAGAACATTGTTTCATAGTTACGGCATCAAATATTATAGTATCGATATTTCCTAGGTAATTTGTTGATCTAAAGAATCTGAAAGCGCTTTGCTATGGTGTGATTAAGTTCCCGGTTTCCAGTATCCATTTCAGGCGGCGACAAACCATCTTCTCTAATATCTTACAGATGTTATTTGTTAGGGAGATTGGGCGGTAATTCGTGGGTAGGGTGTGATCTTTATTAGGTTTGGGTATGGGGATAACATTTGTCGGTAAAGTGTTGTTCAGTCCAAATATAATTATAAACGCGAAGTAAATACTGAAGCCCAACTTCAGGAAGGTTCTTCAAAAAACTGTTTGGGACCTTATGGGGCCAGGTGCACAATTTGTTGCTTTGATCTAATACATCACGAAGTTCTTCCATAAGGGAAGGTTTGTTGTAGTTTTCTTTATTGTCCCTAGTTAATATCATAATGTTATTATGATCTAAATTTTTACTTGAGAGATTTGTAGATTGAAAGTTTGGGTCAAAATTATTGCTATCTGAATTTTGAGCAAACGTGGTCGCTAAAAGGCAACAAACGGCTTGAGCTCCATGTTTTAAGCCATCATTATCAATAAGATATTTATGAATACTGGGACTATTTCTTCCAATAATGATTTTTACTTTATGCCATATCTTGGATATAGAAGAATGGTGCGTGATGGAAGAGGTGAACTTTTGCCATTATTTGATCATTATGGAGTTGAGAGTAAGTCTTGCAAAGGGTCGTGCTTTCATGTAAGCAACAGCATATACCATGGTTTTGTTTTTCTTAAATTTTCTATATGCTTTTGTATTTTAATTGCTGTAGTACATTGCTCGTTCCACCATGGAACTTGGCGTTTTTTAATTATACCCAAAGTTTGGGGAATCAAAGTTCTTTCTGCTACTAGAATAAGCAAAATAAAGTTCTGCACTAATCTGTCTACCTCTTCAGAGTCCAGGTTGATTGATTGATTAAGAGTCAAGGTTGATTGATCGATTAAGAGTCAAGGTTGATTGATTGATTTGGACTGAATGAACTGTTGGTGAATTGTTTCCATTTAGCTTGTTCTAGGATCCAATTAGACTCACATCTCAGATTGGAGAGGAGACCTAAGTCTGGAAGAATCATGCTAATGGGATAGTGGTCACTATCATAAAGGTAGTTGTTGGTAGACCATATAATTCTAGCTGCAATGTCATTTGAGGCAAACCTAAGATCAATGCTGCTTTCAGTTCCATTAGTACTGTTAAAGTGGGTGGTCAAACCTGTGTTTCATAAGGTAACATCATTGTGATTATCTAACCAATCTTCAATGATAATACCTTTTCTGTCTGTAATAGTAGATCCCTATAATTTATTGTGACTGTTGAAATCTCCTACAATTATAAAAGGTCTGGGCAATTGAAAGAGAATATTGTCAAGTTCATACATATCAAAGTCTTGTCTATTGGGGATATAAATATTACATACATTAATATGGGAAATAATATTAATCTTTAGAGCTGTGGCTTCAAAAGAAGTTTGGAGAGGAATATTATGTATACAAATATCATTTTTAACAAGGATAGCTACACCACCAGACGCAATTTGAGCATTATTCATATTACAAAAAGATGTAGTATAACCAGGTAGCTTACCAGACTGATTTCCTATAAAGTTTGTTTCCTGTAAACATAGTATATGAGGAAGATTTTCATGAACTAATAGTTTCAGGGATCGTAAACGGGCATAGAATCCATTACAATTCCATTGTAAGATATTCATTTCTATTTATAATTCAGATATATCTGCGTCCAAATCATCCATATGTTCTTGTGCACTCTTCAACTTGTTGACAATACTTATAAATCTATACTTTATTGACCTTTCTGTGAGTAGAAGATAGGATTCAGACAATATTTGGATAATAGATGGAATATCAAGTGAAAATTCACTTGTTATTAATGTTGGGTTTGGGGATCCTGAAGCTTTGTCAACGAAATTTTTCAATTCGTTACATGCGAGGGAGTTATATATTGAGTTAGCTTTATACTTTGCCTTTAATGGATCAAGAAGTTCATATAGTGATTTGGGATTGATCTGAAGATGTTAGCAATCTTCCCTGTAAGCTGTTATAAACACCTGAAACTCATAATATGTGTAAATCCTGGTTCAGGAATGCCAGCTCTAATAAATGAGGTATTGGACATTACATGGACATTATATTTTGAAAATTCTTGTTGGATAACATCATGTGGTATCACAGGGCAAACATTAGAAATTATTACTCTCTTAAGCTTATTGATAAATGGCCTTACATTCAGTTTATGATCCTTGATAGTTAAAGTAGGGTACTTGCTAGTAAGGTAATCTGCTGATTTCTTAGTATTCAGAAATACACATACTCTGTTATTTGATATCCACGACGAGAATCTTATGTCATTAGGGTTCATTTTAGTAGCAAGTTTAGAAACATATTCTTTTATGGAAATACCTTCGTGAGCTCCTATGGATACTCCTTGATCTTTAGATGGAAACACATCACTCACAGTGGCGTTGGCGAAGGTCTTCTTAACTTGATTTTCGGGAGCTTGAGCCATCGGAAGTTTGGTTATGTTGTTGTTTACAGTGGGATTCACTACGGTTAATCGTTAGCCGAGTTAGACTGACTTTTAAATAGATGATATACTGGATTAGTGCTGATTACTAATTGTCGTGACAAAACACTAAGACAATTGATAATACTGCATTCACGAACACAACAGAAAGCACAAACTGAGGTGTTACCTCCACAGTGTCTGGGAGCGAACTGAAAACGTTCCTTTGTAATGCAAATTATTCTTACATTTTAGCACTTTAATAATTTCAAGTACTTTTTGGAAATAGTTTTTGCAAAATATTTAGTAAAGTTTTAATGATTTTCTAAGAACATTTTACAACATTGTTAAAATATTTCAATAGTTTCTTTGGAGTATTTGTAGGGCTCCCAATTTGTTTCTTGCCCCCACTCGTTTAGTAAGTTTTCTGTGAAGACGGCTGAAGTATTAGATACACATTTCAGTATAATATTAAGCAATCAATTCAAATCTTCTTTACTTGTATGTTTAACCCGTGATAAGGAAGCCTCCGTAACATCTTCCAAAGGATTATTTTTTGCCACATCCTCTTTCATTTCTGCTTAATGGTTGAGGCTGAAATACAAGTAATGAAATTCTACGTTGGGGACAGTAATAATCAAACCTCATACTTTTCGTTATGTTAAATATTCAATTCAGCGAATAGAATATTACGTCTTCATGTACTATTTTCAGTACACCAGTTTACCTTATTTCTTCAACCTTTCGTTTTTCTACGTGCTTTGGAAATATCTTCTCCTTTACCAGACCGCATGTAAATGGATAAATGGTAATTTATTTCTCCACAAAATATTACTGATGTGGCTAAAGGCGGACTGAAGGTTTGATTGAAATCAGATTCTTGGCAACGTTTTTGATTAACCAATATACGAAAGAATAAGTCTACAATCTTCAATAGATTTCTATAACAGATGTTGAAAATATATTACCTTCTCTTCGCGCTTGCATCCCGTCTTGTGCAACCTCCGCTCTAGTTTCTCTTCGCCGTCCAGCCTGTCTGAGCCTCTGCTACATTCGAAGCGACCGGAGGTTGGTATCAACCTGCATATACATTTTTATATTCTGGATTCTTTCCTCTTGTAAAATATCTGGGCAGTCGCTGTTTTGCAAGTGTAAAGGACATTAAACTGGGCGTTTCATTATTAAGGAACTTTAATAATTCGCTATTACCATACTTATGTATTAATAAGTGAATTGTATCTACTGTTACATTGCATCTATCGCGTTAGCAATCCTATAATATTTGAAGAGACATGTAATAATAAATTACAGACATCAAAATCAAATTTCATTCATGCTATATTCATTATTCGCTTATTTACCATTTCTGGTTAAAACAACCGTGGTGCAATGTCTCAAAGAATAACTTATTCCTATTTTTAGTTTCTTGGACTGTTCTCAGCGCCTTAAATAAGAATTTAAGACCTTACATGAAAATAACGACGTCCTTTGTTTAGTGGACAGATTTGACATGTTTCAGGAACCTACACGTCTCCTTGATTATGGTCGAGTTCGTCAAGAGAGGCTAGGATCGGAGTACAACCAGTTTCTGAGCCAAACTTCGTTTTCTGTCGTGGCTCAATAGCAAAGTCGCTTGCCTTTCACTTTCACCACTGAGGTTCCGGGTTCGATTCCCGTAGAATCCCCGTAGAACATTCTCCGTTGCGTATTGGGCAATTATCCAAAGATGCACAGGATACCGGAATTTCCAAGAAATATTCACATCCGAAAACCAGGCAAGAAGTCTTTTATCATCTTCTGGTATCTTCAAACCCACTGATTTTAAGTTTACAAGACAATAAAACTGAAGTGCGAACCGTTGCCGGCCAAAATTTTGAACCTTCTCCATCTTTTGTCAACAAATTTTCAATAATCATTATGTTCAATAAATAAACAAGTCCTCATAAACTCAATATTTACATCAAATTTGTGCATCTAAATCCTTAATTTAATTTTGCCTTGGAACTTCCGAGCTAGGCTTTCTGGGTTATGTAAATATTTTCTTGAAAAAATCTGTTTTGAAATCTAAGTATTGTGCTGGCAATGCATAATTTATGACACGTATTATATTGCTTAACCAGAAGACTGTTTTACAAGCATTGTCCTTATATAAATGCATACATTCTGCTGCCCTAAAATTGCACGACTATACATCACTCAGAAGATGTGCGGACGGTAATTTATTTCACGAAGGTTACACTGTCATGTTCTTGGGGATGATAAATAATTCACTCGGAAACGTTAACGTATAAAACGTTTATTGTATTCACAATATATAATAGGTAAGAACGCACAACTTTTTAACGGTCACTCGGGAACACGTCGGGGAGAACGTCCGTCCGCCACGATTGACACCGAGAGACACCGAGGAGACATCGAGGCCTGCTCGTTGCAGCAAGAGAATGGCAGACTGCGCCAGTGCGTTGCGTGCTACCAACAAATCACCAACAGCAAAAGAGGAATAAATTTAGGGTGCATATAAAACATATACCTTTTTTCAACATATATACAGTTTCCTTCTTAGTGTACATACCCAACATATACAGTTTCTTTCTTAGTGCTTGATTCACGGCTGTTGTGTGTTGCGTCGTTTTCCTGCTAACAGTAATGTGCTTACGATTTTGAACATACTCTACTCTACTTAAACCGTGATTCAACCTCTTTTCACATTTCCGAAAGCAATATTGCATCACTTGTGTTTACAATATCATTTTGGTATTTAGTATTGTACAAGTTATTGTGCTATTTAAATTACTTTCTTGTACGAGTATTGTCCTTAAATCTACATTGTCGGTAATCGTCTTTAGGATTTCCCCTATGGCACAATGTTCTGCTAACATATTACACAAACGCACCACACTTCTTGCTGCTCGGAAACACTATTACACGATTATTGCATCTTCCTAGGTCGTCAGCGAACCGTTAGCAAACCGTCAGCGAACTTTGAATCTTTCCTTGTACTTGTTCTTTAGAGTTGCATTCGAAGATCAGCGAAGTAGATTTACTCGTGACCGCTTGTACTTCCAAAGTGGAAGTTATTTATGCTGCGTTCGTTTCTTTAGTTCTCTTCTCTACATTGTCTAGACGAAACTGTCCAGTCACGACTTTTGAATAAACGTAGCGATACGTTTGATCTTTTGTTTCACTTGAGCGACCTTTACGTTGGAATATTGTTATGTACGGCTGTACAAATCGTCCATTTCCATGTTTTGTGCACTATTCATCTCTATAAAAAATACATGCTTGTGATCTTTCTTTTCGTGATTTTTATTAGTTTTTGATTTGAGTTTAGTTTAATTCAGCCATTTTTCTTCTTCTGAACAATTTCTGTATGAAATAACCTGCATGTTTGACATTTTTGTAATTAGTGGAAGTATTCGTAGATTAACTCGTAATTTCTCGCCAGTAGCCCTGCTTTGGATTTAACAGCCGCCAATTTACTACTGATTACAGCATTGTGGATGAAGTTCGTTCATTTATCTACCAAAATATTACTTTGTTTTCAACCGAGTTTATGGATCGTGGTATGGCCTATCCACGTTTCAATAAATTATATTTAGTAGTTATACTTTTAACCTTTCAGTTGGTTACCATATTTTCTTTATTTCATATTTCATAACCTCAAAGAAGATTTCCAATTTTCTAATATTTAACATTGTTTGGAAAGGTTGAAAATTTTATTCCTGCAAAAGAATTTCTATTTTTCACTGGTATCACTGCAAACTGAATATGCAACAAATATTGCCACTTAGGCTATTTTGACAGCCTTAGAGAAAATATAATTTAATTTCAAAATTTGGTTTTGAAATTAGACCCTCCGTGTTCTAAACTGTTCTAATGCGTTTTAGACATTTTTGAAATATTTCGGAATATGGTTGCGGTTCACTTAAAATACATGCAGTTCAATCTACGAGCGGATAGCTATTTCATTATACCATACTTTGCAGAAAATATGTTCGCTAAATTAATAGAGTATGTATTTATTATTTAACCTATAAATGAGTTTCCCTAGTATACTCCGATTATAATTTGTACCAAAAACACTTTCTTGCTAAAGAAAATAAATCTGTGTTCCGGCAATGCAATTTCATTCATTAAATACGAAATCGTTATTTTTCAGCATACGGCATTCATAGTTAACACTAGTAATTTGTCACTAAATCTGCTACATTTGAATACTCCTAAATGGGTATTACAAAGATCTTTGAAAAATCTGACGAAATTAAGACGTTCAGAATTTTTGCAATGAAATTTTCATTTTGAAGCAAACGAAATTAAATACAGGTATAAAAACTGAAGTTATTTTATCAATACATCAGCTTTTAAGAAAAGTAGGTGTATAGTATTTAAAATACTAAATGAAAGCAAGCATTTTAAATAAAAAAATGTTTTATTGGGACTAAAAATTAAAATACATCTGAAGTTACAGAGAAGTTTAATTTATATTCACGTGTTAGAAATATAAGCAAATAGTATGGAATGCTGATTCTAATGAACACGTACCTCCTGTTCTTGCCATGAATAATTTTTACCTGAAACAAACAAAAAAAATGTTAAATGTGGCGTCACATACAGAGGTACGTTCTCCTTTTACACAAAAAGATTATGATTTTGAAAATAATTGAACGTTTGATTTATTTAAAAAATAATGTTTACTGGACAAGTTTTCTTTATAAATTGCGTACAGGGATACTTATACCTTTGTATGTGGTACCTGCTCTCTCGGAAACTATGCGTATTCAGAAATTTATGTTCTGACTGGATCGTCGGGATGAGAGGATCTTTGTTTATGTGGTTGTGCGTTTCCGCAGTTTTATCTCACTGTATCACAAGTGTTGTACCCGGAGCGCTCGATTCCACCAGGTATTGCTAGAAGAGGCAAGTGTCCGCTAGTTTCACTACGATCCCCAAAATCGTGTGTCATATACCCTACAAGTGAAGCGATTGGATTTTCGGTCGTTGAATTAATTCATATCACTGGCGGTGCGTTGCGCAACACAGTTCGCAGACAGAACTAGCGACTTCGAAGCGATGCGTGGCCAACGACAAAGCTAGCTACGATTCGCCGAAAGAAGAGTTGGCAACAGTATTGCAAAGTGGATGGATTAACAAACTATCTGCCAATCGCCTCCGAGGAATGGCGAAAAAAATCAAGGCGGACAAGCAGCTTTAACATAATCTTACCAACTAGAATTTCGTACGGATATTAACATGCGTTGCACCATAGTATTTTTTTTTTCCAAGATTTGGTAAAGCAATTATCAATTTTTTCGACATTCTCACACTTATCACCGTTGCAATCATGTTGCCAGATGACCCATAAAGAACATTATCAGCCCTACAAAGACTTCGATTTATTGTTTAGTTTATTGTAGTGAATTCTTTATTATTATTTTCGTTTTTTTTGTTAGTGAGAAAGAGGGAGGGAAATCAATTAGCCCTATCTGTGTGTGTGTGTGTGTGTGTGTGAATGTTTACTCACCAGCGTAGATAACACCATACCACCATACCTATCTCGTATAAGCTGAAAACAAGCAGAATCATCCGCATTTCCTATGAGATATTATATTTTATTATTGTTTTTGAAATAATTAAATGAAATTATAATTTGGAGAATTATTTATTATTAAATAAAATAAGTAACATAATTTGCTAAATTATACTGCTGCAACCTTGGTATTATGAAAGCCAAACTATTAGAATGACTTGCTTAACTTATTACTGATGAAATATTACGAATACTTTAAAACCAGGTATTCGTTGAATGCTTTTTGAACGTTAATAGTTCATGTGAGAAGTAAATACTTGTTATTGGCACGTTGACAAGCAATACTTGTTATTGTTATTGGCAGCAGGAATCCAGGGCCGCGCTGGCGCCTGACCGCACTGCACCAGACGGCTGAGGGAAAGGACCGCTGCTTGCGTCACCGAGGTAATGAGCGCTGGTGAGGACGCCGTCCTGCCTGAAAGGGAGGACATTCGCCTGAAGATACGATAGATTAAGTTACGTAAAAAAGTTAGGTTAAGTTTGTTTTAAGAAAGACCTGTTTTTAACGAGATGCCTCACTTCGGTCATAGAATGGATAGTAAATCCACTTGAAAATGGCAGTCATGTGTTTCAAATCATTTGAGCATTAGCTCAAATGATCAAATCATCTCATGCATGCATCCCATCAGAGTCTGCAGATTGAGCAGCCGGGGCTTCGCTGGATCAGGCAAACAGGTAATCAGGTGAGTCGGGTCACACGTGAGGTGGTTAAAGTTAGCATATTTTGTCTAATACACTACGTGGATAATCCGAATGGCTAAGCCACTACAAGCACTCAAAATCGTCTTTGAAAGAATGCTTTCTAGGAAAAAATTTGCATTGCAGAAGCATATAAACACTCCAGAAGCATGCAAATGTATTATGTTGGGTATTATTTTCAAAAGAAATGTATATATTTGTTCAGAAAGAAAAATTAATCCAGAAGTAAAAAAGCTGTCGAAATGTGTAAAATGGCGTCCAGCGCAGGGTAAAAGGGAGGGCACACGTCGCATGCCCAGCGACCGGGACTAAGGGCAGACCGCAGACCTGGGAGGGGGTGTCTACGCTTTCTGTGGCTCAAGGTATTTCTAGGACCGACGTCTGATAATGCAGGATGTTTAGTCTGGCTTACGTAAAACAAATATAATTAATAGACGAGACCAGAGCAAATATGTCAAATACACTAAGGTTGAAACCATCGAATTCTAAATATTCCATGCTCAACTACAGCTCTTTTACCTTTCTCGCCTTACGAATTCTTAGTAAAAACATTATGTAATCGTGCTGCGGAAAACAACGAATTTTCGCCAGAAAAAGTCTCATAGTCGGGCTCTGGTAACGAAAAAATGGATAAATCCTCTTGCTAAATTTAGCAATAAATCCTCTAACACGTAGTGTGGCCAGAATCCATGTTTTGTCGGTTCTTGGTACCAACTGTCTGTCCATCTGTGGTCAACACAAGTGGCTAAACCGTTCAGCCGATTTTCTCCAAAACTGATATTCCTCCATCGATCTGATGATGTCGCGGCCTCTTGATTTGGAAACGGATATTTTAATTTTGAGGGGTACTTTACATGAAGCCCCTAAATAATTTTTGATGTTTCGATAACTGAAAAAAAAATTAAAATTACAAAATTGATGATAGAGGTTTTTAGTTCACACAAAGTCTGTTGTACAAAATTAGGCCTTTAAAACAGGTCCTGTACATTTTTTGTAAAAGTTGGTAGGTTTTGCTTAATTTGTGCTAGAAATTCAAAACAAAAATTCTCAAAAACTGATCCAATTTGTTTTCTTTAAATTTTCCTGACATATGTAATAATGACGATAAGAAATATGATGCTGGTCCTATTTTCGGGTATTTCTCGTTTTTCTCGAAAATTACAAAAAACAAATTTAA
The DNA here is from genome assembly GCA_017312745.1 of Gryllus bimaculatus. NCBI lineage: Eukaryota > Metazoa > Arthropoda > Insecta > Orthoptera > Gryllidae > Gryllus > Gryllus bimaculatus. The sequence continues at coordinate 107,575 of BOPP01000055.1, forward strand.
AGTACAAAATTGAAGAGTGAGGTTTTTGTCTCAGAAAAAGGCTGTTATAAAACATCACCTCTTTAAAAAATGTAATTTTCAATTTTTTGAAAAAACGAGAATTATTTGCATACTTTGCGTTTGAAGTTTAAGAAAAAAATTTTCTCAAAAACCACTCTAAATTTTTTCTTTAATTTTTTTTTCATATACGTAATAAGGGACGATATGAAAAATGGCGCTTCTCCCATTTTCGGCTATTGCTAGTTTTTTTCGAAAATTGGAAAAGAATTTTCAATATACAAAATTGAAAATATTTTTACCTCAGAAAAAGTTTATTGTAGAAAATTATTCAAATAAATAAATGATAAAAAATAAAAAAATAAACTAGTGATGCTATACAATTGCTCTGACTTTCTCGCTCTTGTTAGTTTTCTAATATCTCTACTCTTGATTCCCTTTTGCGTGAAGCCTCATTGTGTGTCTTTTAATTCACTATTGATATCCCTAAATACTTTTTATGCTAGTTGTTGTCTGCCTTCAATGCAATTTTCTAATTCGCTTAAATCTTTCCCATGCTGATTCGTAAGCTTTTTCATTTCTTTGGTGTTATATCTTTTATCTTTGTATACTCTCCATTTTTCATCGGTCTTTATTTGCAGATGCTTCGTATATGATGTATTTTGTTTTATGGCTTGTTTAAAAAAAAATTAAAACTACAAAATTTATTGTAGAGGTTTTTGGCTCAACAAAGTCTGTTGTACAAAATTAGGTCTTTAAAAAAGTCCTGTACATTTTTTGTAAAATATTATAATTTTTGCTTAATTTGCATTTGAAATTTACGAAAAAAAAACAAAAACCGTTCCAAATGTTTTCTTTAAATTTTCTTTACATATGTAATAAGGGACGATAAGAAATATGATGCTAGTTCCATTTTCGGCTATTGCACGTTTTTTTTTGAAAATTACAAAAAAATAGTTAAGTGTACAAAATTAAAAGTACAAATTTAAAGATTCGGGATTTTGTCACAGGCAAAGTCTATTGTACAATAATACCTCTTTAAAAAATGTCATGTCCAAGATTTTTGAAAAAAAAAGAGTAGTTTTTGCATAATTTGACTGTAAAGTTTACGAAAGTTATCAAAAACCGCTCCAATTTTTTACCTCAGAAAAATATGTCGTAGTAAATTAGCTATTTAAATAAATAATAAATAAATAAACTAGTGGTGCTATAGAATGGCACAGGCTTTCTCACTCTTGTTAGTTTTCTTCTTTCTACTCGTGACTAACATTAGCGACAAGCCTCATTCTCTTCACGGCTGCTTTCATTTTGTCGCCCGAAAAACAATTTTGTTCACATTTTTTCAATTACTTAGCTCTGTAATGCTATGACTAAAACATTTGTGTCTTGACTAATATAAAAGTATACAGACCGTATCTGACCCGGATGGCCGAAGTGGTTAAGGTGATGGTAAGGCGGGTGTAAGTTGGTTCTTCATAACGAAAAATCGATTAACGGTAAAATTTCCGTCTATCTGAACGGTTTAGGCATACACGGAATATTTGGGAATTTTAAAAGTTGCAAATAAGGGGAGAAAATTTGAGTTGTTGGAACAGTAGTTTGAGAAAGAATACTGACCCTGGAAGTTTGCAAAATGCCCTATCAAAACAGATTAAGTTTATTTGACGCAGTCATGTTTTAGGTTTTCAATGTAGAAGTATGTAGATAAATAGCCGGATGACTAATGATTTTGTGGAATAATTCCTAACTGATTTATTTCTTTATTTAATTACCCACAACAGGGCAAACCCCAATTACAGAAAGTAATATAAGATTCGTACAAGATAAAAACGAACAAAAAAGAAAATCATCGATTTCAAATGAAATAACAGAAATCCAGTCACAAGAATATAAATGTTTACAAAATTTGATAAAACGTAACACATCAGTAAGATAAACAAAAATGGAAATATATCTTCAAACCATTCATTACAAAAAAATAAGTATATGACAAAAATGAACATACAATGACAATATTACAAAAATGGAATACGCATCTTCAAAATAATCTGGACATAGCGAGCAAAACTTAAAATAATATATCCACATTTAGTGATCATTCAATATTTTATTTAAATTTTGTTTATATTTTAGAAAATAAAAACTGAAGTCTAAATCCCACACTATTCAATTCTTTGAATTTAGAGGACATTCTCAAGAATGGTGAAAGTTTGTGCAATGTTGCTGTGTTTGGTTTGTTAGAATTAAATAATTCTCGTCCTCTCAAATTTGATACTCGTGCATTAAATGACAATCGTGACAGCAATTCACTGTTATCTGATAGACCATTGACTACTTTAAATAAAAATAATTGTTCAGCAAAAACTTGTATTGGCAAGAGTAGATTGAATTCTTTAACTAAAATATTATTAGAAATATATTATTAGAAGTTTCATAAGCTGTTTTGCTTTATTGTTTTGTAATACAAATATCTCGATAATGGTTTACTTAGTGATATGCAATGAGATGAAATAACTGTTGCGTATTCCAATTTCGCGCGCCCAAGACAATTAAAGAGGAGTATTAAACTTGAGGTGTCATTGAAGTTCTTGGAATTTCGAATAATAAACATAAGATATTTTAATGCATCATTTGTTATATTAAATATGTGTTGGTGGTAAGTCGTTATGTTGAATAGTAACACTTAAGTGTTTTTACGAAATATACACGTTATAATGATTCATTATTCATTGAGTAATTTGATCTTAGATATGCTTTATTTCTTGTACGAGTAATGAAGCAACATTTTTTAAATATTAAAGTACAAATTATTCTGTATCGTTAAAATATCAGCGCATCTGTGGACGTTATGAATAACAGCGTCCAATTTATTTGAATAATTTTCAATTGACTTATGAATTTTCAAATCAGCAACAAAAAAGTAAACATTTTGAATTTTAAATTACACTAGTCATTTCATTCCTATAAATTAGAAATAACAGAGGCTAAAAATGCGAACCTTGAGGCACTCCTGAATCAATTTTATAAACGTAAGATTTGTGTCGTGCAGCACGCGCTCGTGCTTTCTCAGTGCGGAGGGCACTGGGATGCTTTCCGCCCTTCGCCTATGCCGCTCCAGGAGAGCATCGCTCTCCTCGCGAGCTGCGTCGGCAGCCGTCGGCTGGCGCTCCCGCGGGGGGGGGGGGGGGGGCGTGGAACCAGGGCATCCGAAGTAGCTTCGCTCCTGGCGTCGCTGCTTCCGCTGGACGCGTCGGCGTACTCGTCTGGGCGAACGTGAGGCCGCGGTGGTGGCGTGGAGTGCGGCGCGGCGCGAAGTTTTCGCGCTCCGCGAGGGAGAGCCCGACGCCCTGATGCGTGTCGCCGCTCTCCTCTCTTGGATGCGGGCGCGCGCTGGCGTCCCGCTGTTGTCGCTCCTGCCGTTGTTGCTGGGCTTGGTTACCCATGAAACAGCGGCGCTTATACTCGGGACAACCCTTCGTATTTGGCGGCGTGTCGATCGACGTGGCAGTTTGAGCATTTACGCTCTTCCACTGGGGGATGTTCCCTCAGCGGGCTCTGCGCGGCGTCATGCAGCTCCCGGCACTATTTGCGGCGCGTGCGGCGCTTGAAATTTCGTGCCACGTGCCCGAAATCCAGGCAATTGTGGCACTGCGTGGGCCCGCGTGGTGGACGATACATTTCCACGCGCACGCGAAGCCCCCGGATGTTTGTTACCTCACGGAGCGCCCGGTGAGGCTCCGTGTCCTCCAGCGTCGCGATGATTAGCGGCAGCGCTCTGCCCCTTCGCCCAGGTCGCTGGCTGATCAGGCGCTCCAACTTCTGCACCTGAAAACCGATTTGCGCCATGTTATCGTGGAGGCTTTTCAGCGAAAGCTCCAAAGGTATGCTTCTCAGGACATACCCGAGGGCTTTCGTGTTTCCCATGGAGTAGGTGTGATACTCCACGGCTCTCGTCCAGGGCGGCCAGAGCATCCCGGTGCGCCTTGAGGGACTCGCACCTTCGCCGGCCACCTCCGCGGTGATATTGGCGTCGCCGCAGGCCAATCACAAGCCCTCGAGGAGCCTGAAAATGTCCGCCACCCCAATAGAGAAAGATGGGGTGGGCGGCGGCGGCGGCGGGTGACGATCGTGAACCCGTCCTCCTCTTCTTCCTCGCCGGTAGCAGCTAGTATAACTAGATAACTTTGGCCGTAGTGGGCGCGGCTGCGGCATCCGCTGTAGCGGGCGGCGCATCAGGCATCGTGTTAATGGCGGGCGGCGAGTCGGCCGGCGTTGCTCCGCTACCCTTCTTCCTCCTGGAAGCAGGGGAACATTTTGAGGATATACGCTCCGTTGATGGGGAACCTAAGCGACGTTTCAAGGTTCCCCTGGACGTTGTACGTCCTGCGGTTCTACCGCGCTCGCCACTCTCATCCCCGTGAGGGGTGAAAAATAGCCGCATGGAAGACGACGCAGGCGTCGACATCGCGGCTTCCCCCTACTAAGGGGCTATGAATTGCTAGCCCTAGAAGGGCAAGGCTAAGACAAGTTTGCTCTAGTCCTGAAAAGGACTTAGTCCGACGGTGGCCAGAGCTCTTCCCTGGTGGGTCCATCCTCCTTGGTGGTCAGACAGCTACCTCTCCCGACTGAAACTGCCTTCACTGCTCACCGTTTAATATCCGGTCAGGGCTGAGGGCTCGCCAACTGGCGCGGCCGTACGGCCGATGGCACGCCCGGTCGCGCCGACCGAAGCGTGACGGCTTCGCTGAGCCCGACCTCTCGTGAACGGCGCCCGCATTTTCCTAGGCCTCGCCTCGCAACTGCGTCCTGATTCCGGTTCCTTCAAAGGGACGCGGGCGACTACTACAGAAAATGTTGGGTAGTGACAATGATGAATAAACATGTAACTCTGGTCCTGGTCACCTACCATATCACCGAATCGAGTAATAACGAAACTCGCCGAGTAAATTCGTCTTCTGCTGCCTTCGCTCATCGTTTGCCGTCTTCTGCTCTCTTCATGAGACAAACATAAAGTTTGACGCTATACGTGTTTTCATTATCCAATGTGATTTTGTTTTAGAAAATTATTCTTTCGTACTTGAAAGAATGAGAGACTGATGTAATTAATGCTTTAGCTACGCTGCTTCCTTTTGTGTTATACATCAGAGAAAGCAAAGAATTTAAAAATTAAAAAAAAAACTTTTTCTGGAAGCCTGAAACACATCACGAATTCAATTCACCATTTTCAGTGTAAACTCATAACACTTCTCAAGTAAGATTATGACAGTGTTAACAGACATTTTCGGATGGAATCAGTGCCTAGTATTACAAAACAGTGCGAGTTTATGCTTCCACAAAGATGCCTTCAATGTGAGTGATGAATGGCATTTCTTCGCTTCGCAATGTGTTATGGAAAGATACCATGTGCCGTAAAGAGAGGGGGTGCAATATAATATTTTTGACAAAAGCTAGCCTTAAATCCCACAGGAACCTATTAATTTACCCAGGAAGTTAACCTTTATATTTTTAGCAATGCTGAACAATACTTACAGGCCTATTGTAACAATGATATAATAAAAAACAGTAGAAGGCACAAAGAAAATACATATGTAATTTATTTTCTTATTAAAAGGTGAATTAACGATATTTTCTGTAAAGTGAAGTAAAAGAAATATCAACGTAATAAACTGTATCATACACTCATATTCGTGAGTTTAATACTAAATTGAAACTGTTTGACACTTTCTAACTTGAGTTTAACAGGCTATGAAGGGCATGTGTATATGGTGCATAGTAAGATATGAAGGGATACCTCTATTTATTGCTCTAAGAAAGTATATTGATGGTAATTGTCTACTGCTGACGTAGGCACGTGCTTGAGGGGTAACGTTCTAACAGACGCTGCAGCTAAACGAGCAAGTAGACATTTCTATTGAATATAATTTCTCAGAATCATCTCAATGTCCCAGTTTGTAAATAATCAAAGTTTTCTGGAACGTTTTAGGAATTTCAATGGTATTCTTTTCAAATTTTTATACTGTCGAGTTTTTGGACAATTTAAAATAATAAAAATAAAATAGGTCAAAAAATGTTTTTTTTTAATTTAACGAATTACACATACACATTAGGTGACAGAGCATATTTCGTTATTTAATGTCGCAAAATATTAAATGTCTGTCATATTACAACACGAATAAAAAATTATTAACTTTAGCGATTCAAACGATCAAAAATTCTGAAAATTAATGTAAACTCGAAAAATAATATTTCGAAAAAAATGTAAAAAACACGTGTTTCATATATTTTGTCATATTCTTCACAGAAGAAAAGGTTTTAAAATTTGAGACATCAAGGTCAAATTTTCCTTACATTTGTGCGATTTGATGTGGAATGACACAAATATGAAAATGAGGAAGTATGGAAAGCAGAGTTCAGGAAAAACTGCAACAGTTTTGTGAATATTTGGAATATGTTTCGTATCTTCAAATACAGTAAAATCTGTCTAAACCGGAACCTGTAAAATCAGGAAATCTATCTTAACCGGAAAATTTCTCCGGTCCGTGAAGTTAAATGGCATTCTACACAGCACAAAACGTAACTTCTCCAACGAGAAAACAGAACGGTTTTTCATGTCCTGCAAGAAAAAAATCTTTATAAAACGGAATTATTTTGAATTTAATGCAATTGGCAGAGGGATGCGAGATGTTCTTAATGAAATAAATACATCTGCAAGCCTGTTTTAAATTCTATACCCGCAATTTTATCGTGACAGCCGGACAATGAAGGAGAAGATCTTCAGCTGTTAGCGTAGAATTCGTCCTTGAGGTCGCTTGTCTCTTAAGTAGAATCCACTCTCTCCCGAGTCTGAGCGTGGAAAGGAGTACGGTCATGGCTTCTATTCACTCGTCTCTCCGCCCCACGTTGAAAATCATAACTCATCGACTAGATAGGCATCGCTCAAGGTCATGCGAGGGTATCAGGAAGTCATAGTTCTGAGTTGTGACGCATTGTGCGTTGAAAGAGTCAGCAAGCAATCTGAATACACCCACTGCGTTGCGTTCCCCCGACAACTTGCACTTTCACCGCTCATGCAGGCAAACATCTAGCTCTTGAGTGCAGAATTCCCGCGGAAGCAGGAATTCTGCAGGCCTGTATTACAGCATGGTACTTACGTACCAAAGATACTGTAGTTCTGCAGCGGAAAGTAGCGGTTTTTCGACAGAAAAACTCATGTGGAACCTTGATACCATAAAAAGAAGACAATTCTTGCTATTTGCAGTAAATTACTTTTTCCAATACATCCTGTAATCAGAATCCTTGTGTTTGGTGGCTTCATTGATAACGCAAAATTGGTTTACAAAAAAAGTTGGTGTGTGGACAATAATAGCGCCTAAACCGTTCAAATGATTTTATCAAAAATTATCCTTCCGTTATCCATCTGGCCAAACTCGACTTCCCGTGATTTTACGTGAGAATGTGTTTTTACTCGTATAGAACAAAGTACAAAGTTACAAAAATGGCGCAGGTCCCATTGTCATTGAACCAGGGGCGAATCCAGAGAGACATTTTGAATTGATTTGGTTTTGCTTAAATGTGTCATATTGTAGATTTTGTAAAATGTCGCTACACTCCGGTCATTCGGCGATACGATTTTATCCGTTTTAATGGTTATCCGAAAAAAAGTTTGCTTGAAAGTTTCATGGCAAGTTAAAATTAATAGTTTCTGAAACATTTTAGGGGGAGGATTTCCCTTATACCCCTCCCTGTGGATCCGCGCCCGATTGAACTCTGAAGTTTTAAAATGGCAAAAGTTCAATTTTTTCGACACCTTCCTATAACTACAAGATTGAACATCGAGATTTTTTACGTAATAAAATTCATCAAAAACAGATCGTAAAATAAGGTCAAGTACAATTATTAAAAACATGAGAAGTAATTTTGCATGGTTTGTGGACAATTTTATAAACAAGATTTTTCTGAAAAATATCTCCAATTTTTTCTTAAATAGAGTAAAGTACAAAATTGGCGCAGGGCTCATTTTCCGCAAACGCTCCCTATTTTCGAAAATTGTAAAAAATTAACATCGCAAAACTACTATATTAATAAAGATATTTTTTACGGAAACGTGCCCTTCAAAATTATATCTTTTAATAAGGTCATGTACATTTAAAAAAATACGAGTGGTTTAGGCTAATTTGTATCATCGAAATCGCAATTTTGTGTTTTCCGTGCTTCAGTTGGTCGTCTTTCAGGAGATATCAGCAAATACCATATATATTTACAATCAATTTGATATCAGATTGCAATACCATGTGAACGCCGGGCAGCAATACGGCAGTTTGAAATTATGAGAATTCTTTCTAATTGTTGGGAGATGTTTACGGCTGTATGAAACGTAGTTCTTTCGAATTTGTATTTATATATTAGCTTTAACGGAATTGGTTTTCGCACCTAATGTAATACGATTTGTAGAAAGTTTTATAAGTGATGACTGAGATGTACTATGAATATGGACAGATATTGCGGTATTTTAATACTATGTAACAGTTACTAGGTGCGAGAAAGTACATGCTGTTTTATCACCACTAGTTTGAAAATTGTATGTTATACCGCATTTTAATCATTAGCTCGCGAGATCTAGCATCTGCTTGAGAATATTACTGTAGAATGTGATGCGATCAATTTTTTATTAATTGTTTTAAAAATATTGGATTTGGGGAAGGGAGAATAAATTCCCATGTTCTGCCTTGGATCCGTGCCGCGTTTTCAAATTTCGCACCACAAATTTGCGGTACCTGTCACGTCAGAGTTTCTTCCTCAATGCAGGGCCTCACGCAACCATAAGTCAGTGATAGAAAAATTAAAAAATTAAATTACGTTCACATCACTGACAAGAAACGCGATTTCTCAATATAATATTTTTTTTTTCTCTGACTAGGCGCATCTGACCTAATTACGTGGAATACACTCCGCCTTTTTTTTAACCTTTGAAGTATGTAATTATGTTGCGATGTGCACCAAATTTCAGATATTGAATATGATAATAATGTTTCTGCCAGGTCGGACAAATTTCCAATAATTGAAACAGGCACAATTATTCGGATGGGCGTTTCCGAAGCAAAAAAGCTATGCGCTTGGCGGTGTGTCGTCTTAAAGGGATGCTCTCCGAACTTCCTTTAACTGTTTAGTATTTTCTAACTACTCCATGATTCAAAGAGTTTCTTGCACTGATTCCTCCTCCCCCCGCATCGCAGTTCACCACACGATTTGTCTTCTGTACACGAGCGAAGGCATGTGTTCTATGATCAGATTGAAGAGTGTAGTTTATGATTAATGGCGTTCTATAGTTATCGTTTGAAAACTCTTTTAGATAAATGGCCAGGCAAGAAGTACCTGGGAATATATAGATTCTTACCCTTGTTTTTTGCATTGGGTGCTGCATTAGAATTTTCCATGATCAACTGGCAAGTTGGAGAAACGAACTTCTGTAAGTTTGTTATAACCTCGATTACACATTTAATTACTATACGTTCAAAGCAACATTGTTCGTTTTCTAGATCGAACCTTCAAACGGCGTCAAGCCAGGAAACTTGCGGAAGAGGCTGTCAACGAAGCATCGCTGTAAAACTATTTTCCTTTACATATCATTTAATATTTACGCAAGTTTTGACGTGTTAAAGTATGCCAGCAGGTGTATCGTGGTCTTCCTACTTGAAGTTTTTCACCGCTGCAATGGCATCAATGTTGGCAGGTGCCCAAATCGTGCATATATTGTACAAACCATTGGATGACCTGGACTTGTATATACAAGATGAATTAAAGAATTTTAAAGAGAGGAAAAAATAATTATATCTTGTAATTAATATTAGTGTGTGCCTGCAGTGAATTTGTTTCTATATAACTACAGATAGTAATTCAGTTCATTTCAGGGTTCGAGTGCTCTTTAGAAATAAGCCTTTTTATTAAATGTACTTTAAGGAATAGGCTGTATCAATTCCATCATATAAATTATCTCTAAGATATTTATTATAGTTTTCTTTTAGTTGAAGAAAATTGGAATTGTTAATGTGTGATTTGTAATGTATTTTTAATTTTGTTGGTGCAGATGACATGGAATTTTAAAATAATTACCAACACACCCTCATTTAAGAAGTATGATTATTTATTTTGAAAATAAAGGTCTGTGTTATGAACAGGATATTTTCTACACATACATTTTGTCAATGCGCTGTCCCTTCTGATGAACTATATAATAACTGAGCTATAATTGTGTAAAGACTGCCTTGGTTATTTATAAAAATATTATTGGAGGAAAGAAAATGACAATACCAAAGTCTTCCAATGGGAAAAAATGGTAATGTAAATAAATGTGTACAAATCAGGTAACTTTTACAAGAGTACACAATGTTATACTATATTTAAATATCCACTTTTAGCATATTTTAATATAGTATGAATAAGCATATACATTATTTATAAATGTATAGAAAGTGGTTTGTTCAAGTTGTTTCTGCACTGTTGTATGTTTTTAAGAAAAGAACTATGCACATTTCTAAGCAGCACTGTCTATACATCTAGAAAATAAACTGGCAAAAAAATGTACAATATCAAAGTCAATGAAAATTGCAGCTGTGACTCGCTAACACAGCCAGAGTAGAAAAAAAGTTGACTAGTCCAAACACTTCAGAATTTCAAGTAATGCCTGAAATATCCACTAACATTGTAATATTGAATCGCATGCATCCACACCACACAAAAACAATGCCAATATAACAGAGAAACGTTCCATACAAAATGTCTGCCATATATTTATTGTCCATTACAATACCTAATGAGAAATTCTGTAAGCTGATCATGAGAGATATGCTGGTGGTTGCTATCTCCGAGATCACAAGGATGCTTTGCCACAAGCCCCTCAGGAATCTCTGGCTCTTTAAGGTTATACATGTACATACTTGTGTATCTGTTTATTTACACATGTATGTACATATACACACATTCATACACATCCACTAGCACTGAAATTAACATCAACTTCGATTCTATGATAGGTCAAGTATATATTGCAATTCACATCATATTTACAGAGCAACTGTTAAGTATATGAATTGGTAACTAGTTAATTATAAATGAAATAAATTTGTATTAAGATACAATCAGACACCAACTGCTCCAACGATTTCACAAATGTTAAAAACATGATTCTCGACCATGCTTATAACAAGAACATGAATTCAGTTATTTTACATATATACAAGAATATTTAAAAAATTGTTTAAAAACTTCATTAAGTATAAACATTTCTTTCATATCTACAGCTGCAAAATTGGTGTAAAACTACATACTGTTACTATATAATTTACATACATATGTCCCCCATTCGCAGGCAATAATAGTAATTAAGACATAAGGAATAGTAAAAGGACATATAAAATACTTGTGAACAATACTCAATTGTAAGTAATATATTAACTTGAGCTAATTCTGCTCCATGAAGCACAGGGTTTAGAGGTGGAATACTCAAGGCCAAAGGTTGCCCCATTATATGCAAAGTTCGCAATGATAAAAGGGATCCAGTCTTAATCAGCAACTGGGTTGAGAGTAAGGCAACTCTCTCAGAGAGAACCAGTTCCACTGGTGTGTGAGAGCACAGAAAGAAGAGGAAGTTGGAGACGAGTCCAATATGATCCGCATGAGTGACATGATTACAGATTGTACTGTGGCATTTTGAAGTATTGTCACTAAGAGATAATTATAGTTATAGACAAACCCCCATTTATATGTGAGACACTGTCGATAAATGAAAACATCAAATTATTAAATCCTCAACCACACTGCAGTTTGTCAGAACTTTTAAGATTGTGCACATTCTAATGTTCAAATATAACAACACTTGGGTTTGAGACGAAATATAACAAAGAAAATTCCACAAACTGTTTCATTGACAAAAATAATACAAAATAAAAGAAACACAAAATAAAATAATGCAAAATTTTATTGTACATATTATGTTATCACTGGAAATAGCTCATACAGGAATTCAGACGGGCCAATGTAATTGATATAGCATTTATATACAAATTTCATCACCATTACTACTGAAAATAAATCTATACAATGAGTGATATTGATCACTTCTTTCAAATGATATATAAAGACTCGATATACAACATCAATGAAAACAATTGCACATCAAAATAAACACTTAACAATGAAGTGAAAACATTTCACCAAACCAAACCAAAAAAACAAAGGAACTTCTGACAATGTAGCATCTGATATTAATACATGCAGTAAGCATGCATGTTTTGTATAAACATATAATTTATCTTTTTACAGCTGATTTATTAATAACTGCACAACTTTTTAAACATTGCAAAATAAGCAGGGGAAAGGGGGGAGCAAGTCTAATAGAAAATAATAACCATCTGCAAGGCCATTGCATACCCTGACTAGCCACTTCCTCTTCTTTCAAGTACAAATTCAGACAATTCAAATTTACAGATTTACACTTGTGTAATATAGATTTATGCAAACAATTACAGCCCCCCACCAATACCATACCTAACATATTAGTGCTTCACCAAGCTAATAAAGGCCCTACAAACTTATGGCAGTACATACTGGCTCAGTACAGAGAATTTTCTCTGAAATAATACAATTTCATTATAAAAATATATAACTTAACATAAAATAATATACTTTGAAAGTAACAGGACTCTGTAACCCAAATCTCTCTCTCTCTCTCTCCTTTGATAACACAGAAAACAATCTAAAAACTGGTGGGTCAAATATACTAAACTTGACATGTGCAGGTGCAGGAGACATTCATGTAGACCAATTACAACATATCCCAGAACCACATCTGAAACAAGAAATTCACTCAGCTGCTCCTGCTTTAAGCCATGTCTGACAACTCACGAGTTCAACCCTACAAGTGAAAGACTATTCCAATGCATTTGCCAGTAAGCAGTTTAAAAATAAAGAGCTGTCACAAACTGTAGATGAAAGTCAAACTTTTAGCAGCTACAAGGCACAGATATTAAAAAGCTAAGCTCACAATTAACACATTCATTCCGTATAAAACTTACTTTTAGAACAAAAAAAAGTAATGCTAGAAAAAAAACACATTTTCAACATGCAACTGAATTCTACTAACGAATATCAGAAATTAAACAGCAATGCTTACTAAACTTCAGTGTATCTCAATGTCTAGCAGTAGCATGAAAAGAACACAGATGAGAATTGTGAATAAAATCATGTTTACTACAGAAGACCATAAGAATTTGAAGAAGCCATTTCAGCTTGACCAAAGTTTGACCTCAAAAGGAAGCTGGGGATTCCATAGGGCACCTTATCAAAGATGAGTTCTAAGTGTAAGTGGCATGTATCCTCAACCAACGTTCATTCATCGATTCACCAGAAAGCTCTAACAATACTATGAACCAGTCAGCACTGTCTCAAAGCTTCTGGAAATTTGATACATACTTGAGAACATAATTATTAGATGTTATCAGTTAGATAGTCTTCAAACAACGAAATTCTTTCGCGAAAAGATAATCATGACTAAAAATCTACCTAGCATACACTCACAAATTCTAACACATAATACAAATTCTTCCATAAATAATTTACATGTTTGTTTTTTTTTCAATACCAAAATTTTAATTGAAGCTAAAATTCACAAATTAATTATTCATAGCATAAAAAGCATTAATTGTCAAAGAGGAGCTCGAGCTTAGGTCAAACTTTGGCCAAAAAAAAAAATGAACCACTGGTTCCCAAACATTTTGTTTTGATTTGGTATTTTGAATTTCATTACATAAAACAGAAACAAATAGCAAATTTTAGAGAATTCAACTAGCAAAAATGAAATGTTTTGTGAGGATCCATAAGAAAATGAAAAACACCACTGGGTAGCAGTACTACTAAATATACTAATGAACACATTAATAATAAAAGGTACACAAATGTTCTGAAGCAAACATTTGGAATCATACTGTAGGTATATTTCTACTTGTTCATTCCTTTACTTTCTTTTCAACTTCCTTTCTTTCCACACACAAGTCCTCACATAATATCTTTTATGACATTCAGATGTCATATTAGTTTTACATTCATTCCAGTATCCACCACATTACTTGCATAAATTACTGCCAAAAGTAAATCAAAATGTTTGGAAAAAGGTGCTATTTAGAAGTACAGCCGCAGTACCGGTATCTTCCACTCTGTTAACCAACATTCTAAAAAGCATTCAAAACATGTAAAAATAAAAATGTCTTGCACCTGACCATGCTGAAATCATGTTAAACTTCCTTAATTTATTATATAAAACTTTTGTCTGTGAAAAAGTCCCCTTATTTATTTCACAGGTTTGGGAACCAATGGTAAAAATCAAGCTGCTGTAATACTACCATTTTTCATTCCCTTGAGAAACAAGTCCTGTTCACTATTAAACAGACTGCAGGTACCAATTGAACAAAAATGTGCACTTCACCTTCAGATTCGTTCACAAGCAGTAAGTGTGAGAAATTGTCTATTATGAGAGTCAAATCACATTGAGCTCTAATTGAACTACCATGGAATGTAGCAAAACAAAAACACCTAGTACACACACATATACTATTATTTTGCTACAAACTAATAGGCATTTTCTTCAATTGTTTCTTATAAAGTTCCATGAATGAACATTTAACTTTTGACAGCTGTTTTAAAAAGCTCTGGGGGTTATTTCTGGATATCTACCTCTTGTACTCCAAATGAAGATACTAAATGACAAATTTATTTAGCTCGCTATCACACAAACCGTTATTCTAAATTTCACAAAATTATATTTTGTCAGTTTCATATCTTACTGTACACATGAAATGCATTGTATGAAAGACTGAAAAAGCATGGTGAACCACACTATTAACATATTTGTACTAAAAGTGCAGTTAATTGGGTCATTCATACCTCAGCTGAAATTAACCGTGTGACTAGATATTAACTGAGGTAATATGACAGGAAAAATGTTCACAACACTGTATTTCACACAACCCCAGGATTCATTACCAATTTGCTGCACAAAGAGGCCAATGTTGTGGTGCTATTTCACTGCATAATACAATTCCTTCCACTGACCATAGAAAATCTTTTTTTTTTCATATAGTTAGGACAGGGGTTCTCAAATATTGCATTCCAACAAACTATTTCATTATAATTTCTATGTAAGATGAAACCAAGAGTTTCACAAATACTGTATAATTTGTTGCATTGCAATGCACTGGAACAAAAGATTTTAGAACAAATCAGTAGTTTCAAAATATATTACTTTGTATTGACATGAAGTAACAAAAATCTATTACTTTACATACTTAGTGGAATTTACACATATCAAAAACAGAAAGTACCACTCTCTTAATAAGATATTATACAAAATCCAACTTCTCCATTTCTTTGCATAATGTTTAATTCTAAAATTTACGTACATGAAACATGTAAATTTTCCTGAAAGGTTATGGAACTGTTTGAGAAACCCTGGCTTAGGACCTTTTTTAAACTATAAACAAGGAAAAGGACACATTGCTGTCCACAGATTCAGGTTACAGCCAAATGAACATACATTATAAATTTTCAATTTCAAAATGTAATTCAACACATGAGCAAATAACACCAAAGACTGGTAAGTAATATACAGAAACAGGAGAAAGCTTGGAAAGTAAATAAGGCAGCAATAATAGTTAAGAAAAAGTGAAGTACCAAAGAATGAAACAGCATATTTACATACTTACTATTTTCACCAACTAAGAACAAAATGACCTCTGCACTTGCGCCAATAACACACATATTTCAAAGATAAATATTCTTAAAAATTAACACACACATTAACATATTTACAGCTGAATATTAAAAACAACTACCTCTTCTTTGTTACAGTCCCTTTAATTTGTCCTTTCTTACTAGGTTTTTCTACTTTTAACACTTCCTTCTTTTTTTTTGCAGGTTGAGGTGAGACACTGCAGCATGTACATCCTTTTTTTATATGACCACGAAGTGATGACCGCCGAGACACACTAAGAGTATTCATCTGGGTTTCACACGGATTAGCGACCGGACAAATAGTATCTTTATCCAATAGCTGCTGCCGAGCAGAAACTAAGACATCTGCTTCCTCCTCTGGAGTTACAATTGTGGCTGCAGGCTTGTTGAAGCCAGCTACCGACGAAAGATAGTCACATTCTTCCACTTTCCTTGCACGCACTATCAATTTCCTATTTTCTGAGAAGGTAGACAAGTTTGAGGCCTGTTTGGTTGGCACATATGATTTAGACGGTTTAAGGTGAAATACACTCTTGAGTTTTTGCAGAGGACTCATATTGCTGCGACTTCCACTCCTCCTCCGTTTTCCAACTAAACCTGCCAAACCGGTTTCTGCTGAACAAGTATCGGCCTCCACAGTCTTCCGAGTTCCTCGTTTATTGTTTGGCACTTTCTTGCCTTCAGTCAAGTCTTTCTGTACTGAAAATGAAAAACTATCTTTGAGATCAACACCGTTTAAATTTATTGATTTTGTTTTGTCAAAGGGATCAGTACTTGAAATAACTTTTGACGATGATGATGTAGGCAAAAAGTTAGTAGTTGATGAGGGAAAGGAGTCATTGCTGATATCTACAACATCAACATCTGAATTAGGCTGGTCAGGTGTAGAGCTTTGTCCTTCAGTTCTACTCTGAGATCCTGAATCTTCATCATCGGCACAAGTCTTTTCCTGTGAACTTGATGATTCCCAGGTTTCTTGAGAGTCTATGTGGTCATTAAAATACTGATTGGGTCGATGTAAACGAGTTCTTTTGACTACCCGATCCACATCTTGCCGTCCTGACAAAGCTCTCTTACCATACGTATTGGTGAACTTTTGTGCAGCAGTTAAAGTTGGCAGAGGCTCCTGAGTGCAGGCAGAACCTTGTGCCTGTGCAGCAGTCAAAGAAGGAATACTAGGAACAGGTGATGGAATTGTAACATCTAGAGAAGACAACATCATGTTCGAAGCATACGAGTCAAGCATATTCACTAAATCTTCACTGGATCCTGGGTAAGTATTCGTCCTTGGGCTTGAAGATAAACTAACTTTTGAAGTAACAACACCAAATGACTTTAAATTTCCCGTTTCTGACAAAACCCCTTCTTTTGAGGCACTCTCACCCACTCCTATTTGAAGGTTCTTGTTAGTAATGCAAAGAGAATTAACTATACTTTTTGGTGATAATGAATGTTTTAATACGGTTCCATGATCGTCATCATCATCGTCATCGTCGTCGTCGTCGTCATCATCATCATCATCATCGTCGTCGTCATCGTCAGCCAGTCTCAGTTTTTTGGTATTTGGAAGAGGAGTGTCTGGAACAGATGTCCCTGAAGTACTTTCAGACATGTCATCTTTTGAAGCACCATTAGAGGAATCTTCCTGTAAAGTTGACAAGGGGTCATGAATTACTGCATCTTTATGCGAGCTGCCATTTATGGAACAGTCTTGCGTAAGACCATGCAGTTTAGACTCACGGTGTGAGTGGCTGCTACTATTCATAAGTCTTGCCTTGTCCCTACCAGTTACTCGACTTTTCCAGTCTATGACTGCACGCTTGCGCATGCGACGAGGACTTCGGCAACCATCCTGTCGCTTAAAATCAATAGGACTTCCACGCTGAGAGCCATCTTGACTGCTAGAAGAATACTCCAATGAACGAAAATTCGAGCATGAAAAGGTGTCTGTTGCCTGTACATCAGATGCAACAACAGTATCTTGAATATTTTGTTCAAAAGGAGGAGAGGAATTGGTATCAAGCAAAAGATCGGCTTCAGGGAAAAGATCACTTGTACTAGGTTCATCAACACCTAAATCCTCACATTCTTCAGACAAACTCTTTTGCAATTTCAATTCCTTTTCGATCTGCAAGAGCTTCTGCTGCATGTCAGTACCTGGCTTGTCAAGGCGAGAACTTGGTCCATCAATCTTTCGATAGAGAGCAGCCGATGATCCCCCTCCACTCTTTCGAGAAAGTGATTCTGTCTTGAAATCCAGCAGACATCCTTCTGGTTCCTGGGGAGAATCTTCCACCTCTGAGTTCTCTCCCAGCTGCAATGTTGGTCCCAGCTGGTCAGATGATGCATCCAGATCACTCTTTCGCATCTGTATGAGCTGGACTCTCTTCACCACAGGGACATAGCGCCAAGGTGTTTCACGGGTTTCTGCTGGCAATTTGGACGGTAACTGGTAAGTCACATCATTTACATACTCAAACTGGTAAGGAAACTTTGAAGAAGAGATATAACCTATTTCAGAAACTAAGTCCAAATGTGTGGGATTGCTTCTGCATTCTTTATTCTTTGACAGTGAAAAGTCTGACTTACTAGTATTCAGTCCAGAGGCCCTCTGCAGTTGTAAATCATTTGCTGCCACTCGCAAGTGGAGGGCCTCTGAAGCAGTACTGTCCAGTGCACTGCCTGTTGCACAGAAGGAGTCCTGTAGTGTCACTTGTGAATGTAAATCCTGGCTGCTGATGTTCCTGTTTCCTGCTTCCAGTGCTTCACTCCCAGCACTACTGCCCGTTACGAACTCCACTTCTTTCTTCAAAACTTGCACAGTCATAGAACCATGAGTTGCTTCATGCGAGAACAAATCTTCCGTCAGCGAGTCTGTAAACCCAAAACAAAGTGAAAATTTGCTATTCTTAATCAGAAATACAAATGAACTGCGTGAGCAGCATGCCAATTTGCAGCATAGGTCCTACTTTTTTCTTTTTTCTTTAAAACCTTTTTATTTTTATTTAACTCACCTATTTATTATCACCCAAAGCTGCAAGCATTGGCATTCTGCCAGTAGCAGAAACATTAACTTATGCAAACAGGAAATGCAAGAATTGCCACTTGTGAAAAGAACTCTATGACAGTTACATTACACGTTGTAGATCATAGCAAATTAAAACCTGTCGATTAAACCTGCAACTGGTGGTCTTAAAAACAGTAGAGCCATATGTATAATGAGGTTCAAAAGTATATTTCAATATTCTTAAGTAACCTGTCATAGAGTGTCTCTTAAGACTCATATGTATAACTGAAAGCGCAAATCACTGCCAATTAACTCACTGGAGTCCAATGCATTGGCAGCACTGCTGGGAAAAGCGAGTGGATCAGCCTGCAGCACTTGACTAGTAGAAGGAGCAGCTTCCAGCAGTTGGGAACTGGGTATCTTGTCAAGTGAATGGACTGGTGTTGTGCTGTTGCTGCTGCTGCTATTACCACCATTACTGCTGCTGCTGCTACTACTGTTGCTGCTGCTACTGCTGCTGCTGCTGTTGCTGCTGCTGTTGCTGTTGCTGCTACTGCTGCTGCTACTACTACTGCTGCTACTGCTGCTGCTACTACTACTGCTGCTGCTACTACTGTTTACACCACCCACACTGCCTAGTGTCTCCCTTGGGGGCGGCAACCCCTTTGCACTCAATTGTCTCTTCACATTTTCAGTAGACGTGTCCACAATTCTGTGAAGATGGCTACCTGGAAGGCTATCTTCTGCATTGTCCGATTCACTTTCAGAGCAGGGTGGGAGACTTAAAATCTCCGACTTAGCAACAGTTAAATCACACGTTTCTGTTAAACACTCTGGTAAATTATTGCTATTACGTAGAGTCACTGGTGTGTGTCTTGAAAAACCTAAGTTCAAACACTGGTAAGTTGTCATTGAAGACTGAGGAACATTGAAGTCTGGTTCTGGTTCCGCATCATGCTCAGGCTCCTGACCAGCCTCGTGTTCAGGTTCTGGTTC
This sequence comes from Gryllus bimaculatus, assembly GCA_017312745.1. Lineage (NCBI taxonomy): Eukaryota > Metazoa > Arthropoda > Insecta > Orthoptera > Gryllidae > Gryllus > Gryllus bimaculatus. The sequence goes on from BOPP01000055.1 coordinate 127,355, forward strand.
TGTTTTTGGTTCTGGTTCTTGCTTTGGTTCTTGTTTCACAGACTCTGTTTTTATTGTAGTAACAAGATCGTTACACTCACCAGTTGGCTCTTTCTTTACCTGCACTTCATCAGCTGGTCTACAGTCTTCGCTTTTTATATGAGTCAAAAGGGCTTTTGGAGAAATACCATGAATTCTATCAGGCTCCTCCACTTTCATCGCACTTGGAGATATCTGAGATGTATTAAAGGGCACTTTCTCTGCCACTGCAGCAGCTGCTAGAGATCCTGCCTGTTGAAATGGACTTTGCTCCCTTCGAGAAACTAAATTATCAGTACTTGAAGATGAAGCACCATCCTCTGTAGACATGATGCGTGAATCTATTCTATTGGTCGATTCAATTACATTGGAATCATCCCCTGAATCAGGAAATGAAAGCGTTTGTGAAGATTGCACCATCCCAGAGACTTGGCTAGCTAAATGGTGACTGCCTGGAGGAAGTACAACTGGGGGCTGAGCTGTAACACCTGTCAGAGTCTGTGAAGAAATGCTTCCCATTGGCAGTTTCACTTGCTTTACAGTAGGCTGGCCCAGAACTGACACAGCATTCCCTACAGCCCCAGATGCCTGTTTGCCACAGATCTGTCGTACCACTAAAGCTGTACCTTGTACTCCACTACCCCCAGGAGCTACTTGTAGTGTCCCACTCCCTGGAGTCACTTGCAGTGTGCCACCTGGCAGGGTAACCTGATGCACACGAATTACTTTGGTCGAGCCTTTTGACATCACCACTTGCCGACCACCAACAGAAGCCGTTAATCCTGGTGCCATTGGAACAAATACCTGTCGCACACCACTTGGCATGTACAGAGGAAGCGTAACAGGCTTACCTGTTAAAACTGTTGCACTAGAAACAGTTACTTCAGAAGAGTCTTGCCCACTATCCTGCATTATTACTCTACTCTGAATGCCAGCAGTGTCTATCTGAATGATGCGGGGTTGTTGCCTATCTGAAGAAACACTGGTTTCAGGGGCTTCAGTTTTCACTGCAGCTGTACACTCTAGAGGCACTTCTGTAGAGGGAGTGCGAGATGTTTGTGGTTCTTCAGTTGCAGTTGATGCTGAAGCAGGGGAGTCTTGAATGTGGGACAATTGCATAACACCACTTGAACTGTCTTCACTTCCCATTGTTCTTGGATCATCTGCACCTGGACTCATTTCAATTGCTGTTGATGTGGTTTGATGACCCAAGAGCTTCATCTTCGTCTGATTGGACTTCTTACGTTTTGATGACTGACTAGGATTGGTAGGAGGATTCGAGCGTCGACGTGGAGCAGGTTTATTATTTAAATCTGGAGAGTTCCGAAGTTGTTCTGCATATTCATCAAGTATTGCATAAATTCTTTGAGCTGTTTGTTCATCTTCTTGTGGTTTCTGTTGAGGTTTGGGGACAGGGGATGCCTTTGAGGCAGTACTAGAAGGACTAGATTTCAGCGATTTTGATTTAGAAGATTTAGCTGGTTTTGGAGGGGTTTTGTTTGCTGTTGCTGAAGGCATGGGAGCTGGAGTGACACATGGGCTTGAGGAACTCTGAGATGTCACACTCAATGCTGGAGAAGCAACAGGCTGACAGTAACTCGTGACAACAACAAGAGGAGAAGAAATTTTTGCCGCAGAGACTGGAACTGAACTAGAAGATCGTAGTGTTGGAGCTTGACTAACATATGCTACTCTTGTAGTTGTAACTGTAGAGAACTGCTGTGGATAAGATGAGGCTGATGAACTCGCAGAGTTTGATGTAAAATCTGATCCTGGATCAGTAGTGGTTGGAGCTTGAGTTAGTAGCAATTGTTGTGTAGTTAGAGTATCAGTCTGAGTTTGAGGCTGGGCTGTATTTCGTTCCTTCATTTGAGATGTATTGGTTACTTGTTCCAAAACAGACTCAAATTCACGCAATTGTTCCAAAGTAGTTGAACTAACGGATGGCTCAATGGGGTTATGGGCTGCCATCAACGTGTCTGTAGTACCAACAGTTGGAGTTGCAAGACGAGATGTGATATTAGATGTAGTGGAGACAGAAGTGACAAGACCTGTTGGAGTGTGAGGTACTTGTTGGCGCAAAGTAGTGATGCCAGCTGCTGTTGATTGTGCCCCAGCCACAGCAGCTGCACTAGTACGTGTTAAAAGGTTACCTCCTGGGATTTGAAGAACAGGTCGCACAACTCTCGTCTGAACTGTAGTACGAGTTCCACTCTTTTGAAGAACAGGAAGGGTGATTCTTTGAACCATGGGAACAGAGGATATCAAAGTCTGCGTAGCCGCATCAGTGCCCTCTTCATCAGATGATGAACTTTCTACAATGCAAACTTCTGGTTCAGCTGGCAAAGTATTAGAACTTGAATTTAATGAAGTAGTAATAGAATTACTTGTACTAAGACTGCCTGTCAACTGAGATGCAGAATTAACAGCTGAACTGTGGGACGATGATGGAGTCAGTGTTGAATTTACAATTGCAGTTGCAGTTCTATTTTGAGGAGTTCCTTGTAAAGCAGCAGCAAGTAAAGCACTCATACTACTCACATTGTTACGAATGACACTATCTTTGTTCGTAAGAGTGACAGGGGCTGATACTGCAGGAGTTCCAGGAGCGGCCGGTGGTACAACAGGAGTTGATGGAACAGTCTCTTCTAAGCTCTGCGTTTGTTGTTCTGTTGTCTGCTTCAAGGAATTACTTCTGGGAGTTGATAAGGTAGCTGTATTGCTAGTTTGTAGGAGTTGGTTTTCAATGCTGGAGGGAATCTGTTGTAAATCATATAGAATTTGAGAAGGTGACTGCACTCTCGCAACTGCAGCAGCACGTGCTGGACGTTTCAATGCATTTGCAACACTCCGAGACACTGCTCCTTGTGTCAATGCCACCACCTGCCCAGTAGTACTCAGAGTGAGTGGACTCATTAGGACATTTAGGGTGCCTGTTCCGCTGCTCTCTCCCTGCTGCAGTCTGGTCAAGGTAGCTGCTGGGCTGCTTGTACTTGCTATTCCTGTTGTTTGGACAGCCTTTGAGAGCACTGAGCTTGTGGAAGACACCATAGGCTGTGGTATCTGTTCCACATTTTCAGATGGTGTAGATGTGGAAGTGGATCTTGTATTCTCCTCTCGAGAAGCAGTACTGTTTCCATCGGTGGAAGACCCAGAGCTAGTTTGATTATAAATTGATTTTCCAAATGCATGCTGAAATTTTGGTAAGCTAGCCACCTGTGATGACAAGCCTTGCTCTGAACTCTCAGTAGAATTTGTTTTAACAGTAACATTAGAATTCAAAGAGTATTTTCGAAAGTTTTCGTCAAAAAGAGCATGTGCTAATGCACTAGCCTGTTGTTCATTGCTTATTCCAGATGCATTTGCAGAATGCTGGACAGTAGAATTGTTACTCTCTGAAAGAGTTACTCTATTACTTTGAGCACAAAGAAGAGGTTTGATATGAAATTTTTGTCCATCTTTTTTGTATAATAACTGCACCATATGAGAATCTTGAGCAGTAGTTTGACTATCAGTTGCATTTTGAGATGCACCTCCAACAGAAGATATTAAACTTGCAAACAGATTTATATCAACAGCCTTTACAATAGGAAAAGATTGACTGGCTGTTTGGGAAGTATCAACCTGTGAGAGGGCGCTGGAATTTTGTTCTGTGTCCGATGTTGTAGGAGGTTGACCAATTTTCTGTATATGAGCAGTGACGGGTGTACTTCTCAGTATTTCATTAACTTCATTGGCTGTTGTTAAGTATTTAACTCCAGTATCTGCTCTTGATTTTGATACACTGGTTTCTGAACTACTGTGAGCAATACTTGACTGACTATGGGCTGAGGAGTCAATGAGAGTACTGCGTAAAATTTCATTTACTTCACTTGTTGAAGTCAAATACTTCACGTCTGTTTGAAAGCTATGTTTTTTCTCCATCAAGGAACTTCCTTGAGATGACAGAGACGTAACAGATTGTGACAAACCTCCCAGAGAACTACGTAGAATATCATTTACCTCATTTGCTTTGGTCAGGTACTTTACACTCACTTGTGAATTACTAGATTTCTCTTTTTCTTGTGTGGAGCATGAAGATGGCTGTCCTGAATGGGAAACATAAGTTTGGTTGTGTTCATGGTCTCCTTGTGAAGAAAAGGTAGGTGTTGGTGCCAATTCTCTATCACTAGAGCTAGCTGTTGTGTCCAAAAAATTTGTTGAACTTGTTGTTGTAGAGGCGTTTGATGATTGAACCTTTGACTGGTTGGCATCTGTAGAACTAACACTTTGATTACTTGTAGGTGGATTCTGTGGAAGCTGCACCACCTGTACTGTAGGCTCAGGAGGAGCTGGAACAATCATATCCAATGAGTTTAAACCAGGAACTGATTTTGCTAACAATTCACTGTCAATAACCGACTGTGCAATAAATTGCAGCCTGTGTTTGTTCTTCATATTCCCTGTCACTGAAAATTCTAAAGGGAATTGGTTTTTATTAACTACATATATATTTTTGTTGCTAGAATTAGTCTTGCGACAATGTAATTCATGGTTATTGTTGTTATTGTTATTATTTGAAGATGATTGTTTGAAGTTTTTTAAATCAGGATGTGTAGCATCAGTCCTTGTTAATACTATTCTTGGATTTAAGTTTAATGTACTAAGCATAGGAGCAAATTCCACACTGTCTTTGGTATGAACACGGTTACCTTTTAGCATTTCAGTCAAGCAATCTCGAGGTGAAGACTTTTTGGCATTATGTGGCCTGAACATTCTAAGCGATTTTAATACAGTTGGATCACTGGACTTCTTTTCAGTCTGATTTAAGATATCATCTCTCCTAGGAGAGTCAAATACACGTGAAAATTTATTTGTACCATTTTTCCCATTTTCGTCCATCTGAGAAAGCAAAGACATCATATCACTGTTGGACAGATCACTATTTACATCATTATGATCTTCATCCATCATCACTCGGAAGTGAGATAAATTTTTCAAGTTATCTTGCCTATACCTCTTGGCAGCAACTGGTTCTTCATTCTTCCGAAGCTTATTTTTACTAACTTTGGTAAAACAATCACTACTTAAACTATCTGGTTTACTGTCTTGTGTACCCGTATCTGTATCTGATATGGAGAGAGAAGCAACTCTTTGCCTTGTCTTCTTTGTTCCTCCAGATTCATAATCCGATTCCGAGGACACCAAACGATGTACTGACTTACGGCCTCGGGACTTACCACTTTTTCTTATTACTGAAGAATCAGATTCAGATTCACACTGCCTTTGGTGTTTCTTATATCCTGGGTACTCATATTCTTGGTCAGATGGGTCACTGCTAAGATCTGCCCATTGCTCATATCCTTTTTCTATGCCACCATAATTGTCTTTATCTTCATCACTTGGCCAATCTTTGAATTGATTATAATCAATATTAAGAAATTTAAGTTCTTTAGCTGTATTCCTCATTTCTTCACAATTTTCTAAATACTTTTCACATCTTGTGCTAAGATCAGACCAGTCTAAAACCCAACTTAAAGTTTGATAACGCGGACTGCTTAATACTACGGCGAGATCATCACATAACTGAGGTGTAAGTCCCAATGCTTCAGCATCCAACACTTTATTAGGTTGACGAAGCACATCATAGTCTAAAGACTCTGTTTTAATAGCTTTTTTGACATATGCAGTGTTACTTATTTCTCCACTAAGCATGTTGCTAGCAGAAGGACCCATAGAATCACAAGAAACAGCAGTTGGATATCCACCAACAAATTTACCACAGTGTGGACACAAGTCTCCAAGCTGCTGAGCAGAACATGATCCGAACATATTGAGAGGTTTTTTATCCAAAATTTCTTTGGATCCTTGGCTCAACAGATCTTTATTTCGGAGAGACTTGCAGGAACAAATAGGTGTTTTGGATCCATCTGGATAAGATTTACCACGAACAGAGTTTACAGGAGAGACAGATTCATTGTTTGATGTACCTGGATTGTGTCTTTGTGAAATATCAGAACGAACATTGGAAAAATTTACTACACATTCTCTATTATCAAATTGCATTTCATGACAGTTGGAGGATCTAATTGTTCCCTCTTTCTCAGAGTTAACATTTGTATCAATAGGATTCAAGATCATTCTGATATTGTTTGGTGTTTCAGAGGCATTTGAAACTTGTCCAGTATCAACTTGTATGTCGCATATACCCAGTCTTTCATCAGCGTATTCTTCTTTCACTTCAGTTTTCACAGCAACATTGTTTATTATCGATGCACTTTGTTCCAGTCTTGTTTTTTCTGGATTGGGACACTTCCCGGAAGCAACAGCCATAGCTTTAATTTTGTCAAAACACGACCTGGTTGGATTGAGAGAGAATGCTGTAAGAATACATTCTCGACACACCCCCACATTGTCCTTCACTAATTCTGCCAATCGAAGAAATCCATCAGATAAACGCAGCTCTGCTTCATGAACCTTTTCCTTGTCGTGCTTCACTTTTTGTTGCTCCAGTTCGTTCATATCAGTTGTCAAACCTCTTATGTATAATTCTATACATATTGGTTTCAAGGCATCACCAAACTGTAAAAAAAAAAAAAAAAAAAGCAGAAGGTAAAAACATGGTATATTTAAAGTTACAAGTAATACCAAAACTCAGAAGTTTAATGTTGAAACAATTTCTTAAATGAAACATAAATAGCTTTCTTTACATTAAAAGTTCAACAATCAGGGTAACGCTACATACAGTATAATGTCATTTGACATAAAATAATTTCATTATAAGATCTCTACTGCTATATCTATTATGTTCAACTTCATAGAGCTCTACCAATATGAACTGATATCTTTATTAGAGACCAGTTTTTTATGTAATTATTATTTGTTAATTACTGTATGTATTATTTGCCCTTCTTCTTACCATTCTCAATACTGTAATCATGGCAAATCATCACCGTCCTAACAATATCCAATTTTTTTTTTACATATTTTTACATATTTAGGACTATACATCATATTTTGCCATTTTCACAAAATATGTTTTATTATATCAACTTTCTTCAATTTAATTACATATTTTGTATAAGAAGTATTTAAAAAAAATCAGATTATCCCTACATTATTACAACAAACTGTCTACACCAGCTATGATAATGTGAAGACAGTCAGATGTTCTCAGTCTGGAGCGCCTGTTTCTGTTATCTCCGTTGCAGGAAGATCATTTTACCGCCACTGAAATCACTGCAAAACAGTGACCGAGATAATTTCCCCCCTTAGATGTCAAAAGTATCACTGACACTATGTCGTGACCTTTAAACTTTAATTTCCGAGAAACTGTCAATTGCCATCGGGTAAAATTCAATTACAATGCTGCATGTTGCTGGTCATAGATATTGCCAGTTTGTATGATTGTGTCTAGCCAGCCTGCTAAACTACAGTTCTATGGTCCCGGATGATAACAGACGAAGATTTTACTACTGACGGGAAAGTTGTGTGGTGCAAAGTGTGCATCAACTTGTTTCCAAATGATTTTTAAAATGTTTGAATAACTTGTTTTCAATACATATTTATGTACACATTTTTCCGGTCTCCAATCATTACAATCTAGAACATGTGAAAACATCTATGAAATGTAGAGAAAATTTTGACATGCAATGAAAATGTCTACTGTTTTTTAAGAAAAGAGTAATGATCAATCGTAATGAATTCACCAACTTTGCAAGAGAAGAAATGGATACTCATGATTGAAGCCTAAGAATTTTTGAAGATATGTTGAAATAAAAAACAATAATTCAATAAAAATTTTATAAAAATAATTGCCATAATTGACTTCTTCACAATATTCAGACATGTAAGGTTGAATAAGCAACTCGCACCAACTCCTGCTAATCAACAGTAACAACAACAATTATTTATTATTATTATTATTATTATTATTATTATTATTATTATTATTATTATTATTATTATTATCATCATCATTATCATTATTATTATTATAAAAATAATAAAAGAACAAGAATATTGCAAGTATCAAATTTGGTCATCATTCAAAACTAAATTGCTGCCAAAATGAAATTTACATGAATATCTCAATATCTGCTCAGATTTCTCAATAGTAAAATATCTATGCAAGCAAATGATCATATATCTTGTATGCCGGAGACAGAAGAGAGCAGTTTATCAATCATATGCATGGGAATTTTTTCTAGAAGTACTGTAAATATTTGTAAGAGAGAGGAGCCTATACAACGTTCAAACTTTTTAAGAACTTTCCCCCTTTCATATTATTTAAATCGATGGATTTTCTTAAAACTGCCCTAAGCTACATCAAGTATATTCCAAGAAATAAGATAAAAATGACAATACAAAATCATTTGCACCACAATACTTGCACCAAACATAATAATTGATATACCAGATATGTTAATAGGATTATTTGAATATTGCCAAAAATGTGGCACAAGTCTATCTACACCAGATGGCAAAAAAAATTGAGATAATCTAATTTCACAATGTGAATGCAGTGCAATGACTCAATGATTTCAAATAATCTTTATTAATCCAATTCTCTCTGTTAAATGCAACATCTGTGAAATAAAATCAATAATTTTATTGTAAATATAAATACTTTTAACTTCAATTATAGAATTGTTACATACCACTCTTGACTCTAAAATCATTTACATTTTCAAAAAAGGAATCAACATTTAAAATTTAAATATCAAGTTTTCACCATATTATTATATTATTTATTATTATCATTATTCATCTTAATAAGTGCAAAAAACATGGACCAACTTTCAAAAAATAATTTCCAGAAATAATACACACAGAGTAATTTTCCTGAAGACAAACTTCCTTACTGTAGTCCTAAAATATTACAAAGCATGGTGCCAAAGAACTTTCAAATTCCTTCCTTAATTGTGGAAGTAAAATTAGCCTTTATGATTGGGCAAATCGTTAAAAGAGGTATAAATAAAATATTCAGGGAGTTTTTAAAATATTTTGTGAAACATTTATACATTTCTTTCTGCACAATTTAAAAATGGAGTCTGGCAAGTTTTCAATTATCTTAAAAAATGTATATTATATTTTCAATTATTGTGTAGTAAAACATATTGAATTATATTTATATGAATCATTAGAATTTGTATTAGCTGAAAAATCCTCCATTGCCCAGATTTTTATTAATCATAATCCTGTATTTGAAGGAATGAATTCTATTAATAGTGTCCTCCCACCATGCATGGTCTTGATACACTGTGGTTCTGGATGATGCAGTGTCCCCTCCCCATCTCACCCAACCTCACCGTGCCCCATTCCACCTGCACACTGTCTTGTCCCATCGCACCTCGTTTTGTGTCCCGAGACCCTCCTCTGCACCTTTCTAATAATTTTTTAAAAAATGGCAAAAATTTGCTCTCTTACAAAATGTTGATTTATTTTAGTGTACTTTGTATCAAAATAATGTTTCTTTTTAAATAAATTTTAAATAAATCCACATGAACTGTGGAGGACCTCTTAATTGTTAATCTAGAACTTGAAATTTTAACATTCACATTTTTGTTTCTGCTGTTCTTGCTTGTTACTTAATGAACAATACAACACATGTATTATGCAAGATGTACAATGGACTGCAGAGATAGATACAATGATTGAGCTTGCAGAACTTCACAATCATTATCTACAATACAGTATACTAATGAAATGGATGTGGAAAACCATATTCAATAAACAGTCTGAAGCAAGTGATCCACAGTATGATAAAGAGTTTGATAAACATGAAGGAGTGCTTCCAGATTAAGTTGTTTATTAGTGAAAGTAAGAAATGTGCTCCTGCAATGATATTCTTGACAGTGTATTTTATAACAAGCACCTGGTCCTACTAATTACATCATAAATGTTAAAACTGAAGTCGGTAGCTTTCAGCTATTCATTTTGAAGAAATACTGGACATAGTTTCAGAAGAAACAAATAGGCATTGCTAGATTAAGCGAAATATGACAATTACTGAAGGAAAAAAATGCTAGTCACAAAGCATAAGAAGTAGAATTGTGAGCATAGATACTCCTATATGCAACACACCTGCTGATGAACTTACGTCATACATACACAACTTAGCATGCCATTTTCTATTATAACGTCCTGTCAGCGATTTGAGCAAATTGCCTGATTTATAAAAATTGATTACAGAGCAACACAAGCTCTAAGAATTGAAAAATAACTGGAGACAAACTCCAAGCAATAGGAAAAGATTTTTAGTTGGTGGTTTAAAAGGTGTGTCTAGTCATCTAATCTGCATGCATTTATGTTCACTGACACAAGATTGGCTGTACAAAGAGGATGGTGTCCTTTTCAGGGTTACATGAAGTCAAAGCCTTGAAAATATGGAACAAAAATCTGGATTTTTGGTGACTCGTAAAACAGGTACTGGCAAAATCATTAAGACAATAGAAGAGAGGTGTTGTAATTATTAGAACTTCTGAATTAGACCGGTAGAGGCATAGCATTTTCACATTTTGTAGTCTAGCAGATCACTTTCTAAAGGACTTGTGTTGAAGCAATCAGAAAAATATGCAAGATGTGGTCAAGTATTTCCTGCCTTCATCACAAAGTAAGCATTTCCCCCCCCCCCATTTTGAATTTTTCAATATTCAGTAAAATCTATTAAAGCAGTAATCGCTCAAAAACCAAAAAAAATCCCATTTTGGGAGGTTTCTATTTTATTCAGTGTTCATTGATTTTTAAACTTTCTTGATATTGGTTAGTTTTGCATTGAAACTAAGAAATTACATAACTTTGTGATTAAATTACATGCACATATATACTTATAGAGTAGTACATATGTAGCACATATGTACTTATAGAGTAAAATGCCAATAATTTAATATTAATAATGAAATATTCTTACTTTTTGAAAATAAAAAGAGCAAACATTACAATTCCCACACTACAAAGTTACCTTCTCAAGATTCACCCAATGTTTTTGCTTTTTAACTTTTCCACTCGCTAACACATTTTAAATTAGGGTTATTGTCAGTTGCGTAGGCTTCTGCGTCCAGAGTTTGTGTTATCTAGGCTATCCAGAACACTGAAGTAGCTTTGATTATTCAGTTATTCAGATTAAGCAGCAAGTGCAAACTTTCCTCAGTGTAGAACAAATTGCAGAACTTTGGATAATTCATCTCCGACTGACGGTTATGTTCCTCGAGGTGATGCAGGGCAACAGAGAGACATTTCGACTTTCTCTGATGCTGAAAGCGGGTAGAGGGTGAAAACATGCAACGGGGTGCCCCTTGGTCAAATACTGAGCAAGGTTTCTCGGCAAGTAGACCACATAGTCTGAGCTTTGAATACAGAGCTGATCTTTATGCGGAGTCATATGTTACACAGTACAGCCCAGCCCCCTTTCTTAAGCTGATCTGCTGTTGCGACAAAATGGGATGTCATGGGAACAGATAACTTAAAACTGTCCTGCAGATACATTCATTATGAGTTCGTCTCACCACTCCTACTCCACCAAGTTCTTTATTCATAGGAATTCTATTTCATAAAAATGATTTTTCACTTGCAGGAAATGAAAAATGGTTTGTTTCTACAGAAGTTCTATTTTATGCTTTCCAGAATTTTCTAATTAAGACTGGTTTCTGGATTGTGCAGGGTCCGGCTCAGATACATTTACTGTACTACATTTTTCCGATTTATACAACAGTTCTAGTACAATATTGTACGGTGATACACAATGCATACAATTAAACATATTTTTCTAAGGCAATGTACCTGAGATTCTGTAACATTATTTGGGGGAAGGGATGAGGTCACTTAGATCCCTCACATTTCTATGCTCTAATATCGTGCTTGGCCATGCAAGAGTAAAAATATGTGATTTCAATGTTAAGGGTGCTTATAGCTCATTATTTACTAGACAGGGGAAAGAAATGCAGTAGATCAGAAGCATAGTACAGTTCTTATCAGACTGAAAGACTAAGTGCAGTAAAACTTCACAATTCCAAAAGCCCCAAGCTGCCAAAATTTGCTAGGAATTCACCACTATTTGTGAATGCTGCTATTGTCATTTTAAGAGATGTGGCTCCGCAAGGGTTTGTGAAGCTGAATTGACTCTCCAGGATCATTACATCTTAAGGTATGACAGAAGTCCAGCTACCAGTTGTTTCTTGTGAGGTGGGGGCATCACAATGTGAATCCATCATAGGTTTAACTGAGTTGACATTAAGACTGAACAACCTTACTGAACAGAAATTTGTAAACCTGAAAATGTCACGTGGTGATGTAATAATTGGAGAGCTATATTGTTCTCCTAACGTGCTACTCAAGACATATGTAAGTTTTGTTGAATCTATTGAGATCTCTGAACAAAATCCATAAGCCAAGTTCATAATTAAGAGAGGCGCAGTGGTATTTATAAAATGATAATCTTATTAGTGAACTTCACGACACGTCAAGGAGAGAGAGAGACATCAGTGAACTCTTAGAAAATGTCTTCAGCTATGTTAACCTGGTGCAACTTAAAGTGGTAGCTAATGATTTTGGTAATGCCTTGATTTCTTATTTATGAAAGATCACAACAGTATAGTAAACAAGTGTGATCACTTGCTTGTTTCATATGATCCTTATCACCCTGCTTTGGAGTTTTTCCCAACATTTTCAGACTGACCATATAACAGTACACAGTGAATGGAATTAAAATTTTAATCTGGCTGACTACAATGCCATTAGTAGAGAGATTTTATTATTCGACTGGCTTAAATACATTGAAACTAAGACTGTAGTATCTTCTGACCCACGCTTCTACAATTTTCATTATATATAGATTGATAAATATGTACCATATGCCCAATCTACATATACAGTTTAGTATTCATTAGAACTGATGGTACTTTTAGATTAAAAATTAACAGCTCATAATCAAAACAGAAAAAACATTATCTGATGTGTGTTATCAGATTTTTCAGATCTACGTAGAAAATTTAAAACTAAAGCATGTAACAACTATGCAACAAGGAGGTGCCATAGGCTAATTCAATAAAATGTTTCAAGAAATTAATAGCAGATGTTCAAATAACTAAAACCTTCCAACTAGGAGTGTACTCTCACTGATTATTTTGGATTGATTATCTACATTTTTATGACTTCAATACAATTATAGGGCATATGAATTATGAAAAAAGTGGTGAACACAAATAGATAGCACAGCAGTGAAGTGTTCTCAGATTTTCAACACATCCAAAAGAGATGAAATTAAGCTGCTTATGTAAATATAGGTATTCTTATTAGTAGGCTAACTACCTGAAAGAAACAATTGAAAGATTGAAATCAACACACACTTGATTAAAGATGATTAACAGATTTCCTTATATCAAGAAAATGTGCCAACTTTAAAATTCCACAATCTGAAATCCTTTCATCGTTACAAGATGCATTTGAAATATTTGGAGGAAATGAAAGAAAATAAATCTTGATTCTAAGAAAGTCCCTCAGAAACTAGTGATTCTAAGAATGTTCAAAAATTAGTTAAACAAGTTAAGTTACACAGAATACATTGAACAACTAGGTAACAAATTAGCGAGACCGTAAATATATCATAGTTCTAATATTGAGCTGTATCGAAAAAAGTTAGTTTTTGAGTCGTGACACTTTTCTACATGTGTGATATGATGCTTTTAATGCTGATAATAAAAAGTTTCGGTTGTAATTCACCACATTCATCAGTTGTTTCATTTTGTTATGAAAGACCAGTAATTATCAGCCAAAACACCTAGAGCAATTCATATCTTGAGAATATAATTAATAATAATAATAATAATAATAATAATAATAATAATAATAATAATAATAATAATAATAATCTCATAAAATTTATACAATTTTTCATTCTACAGTAAATAAGCATACTCTCCTTGGCAGAGCATAATATAATTACAGTAAAATATTTAAAATATACATATAGAATTATTGAATATAATGAGAAAAGTGTATGTTAAGCACTATTGAGGATAGGTGTTATTTAGAGGAACATTATCAAATATCCACATATGTGTAGTTAAAGTAAGAAAGAATCGATGTCGGAGAAAGGCTTGTAAAGAATATGTTGTTCAAAGTCCAAAATAGTAATGGTTTTACAATTTAAAACATCTGAATTTAAAGTCTGAAAAATGTTTACACAGTCTTCAAAAAATAAATTGATTTCTTACTTCAGAATGCCATTCTAATCAAATTATATAAGAACTAATTGTTTCAATAGCCATACGAAAGTTTTAAAACAGAAGATCAAAAAACTAAACTGTATTCCTTCTGTTTATTACTATCTACCAACAAAATCTTGGCCACATCAATTTGTAGTAATCCAACATTATTAAAAGCATTTTAAAAATGTACATGTGGTATCTTTATGATTTGTAGGTATCAAATGAGCTTACCTGTTGCACAAGCACCTCGCAAAATGTGTAAATGTGGATGGCAGACTCGGCTGGAAGAATCAATTTTCGTATCATTTTTGGTAACGTAGATACTGATGGCACCCTGCTATGGAGAATGGCCCATTCAGCCATTAGATCTTTGAGAAGAGAACCAGTTTCACTGACAGGCTTAACCATGGCCACTGTAAGGAAGTACTGAGCTACCAATTCTGCCACTTTTCCACTCTGCTTCCACACTCTGACACTCATGGTTTCTCTTTTGCAATATCGACGAATAAGGATAAGTCCTTCTTTGAGCTCTAAGCGTTTTAACTGAAAAACAAAAGAATAATAATTATAATTCAAAGATCGTATTTCAGATGTCAGAATGTGGCTATGAAAACAAAACGTTCCAAAATAAAATTGAGTTTCATAAACAATAAGTTACAAACTTACATATTTAATAATGTCTTGTATCCGCTTAAATCTGTACAATAAGGACACATAAAGGTCCACAAAGTACGATAATTGATCTTCTGTGCTTCCCTCATGTAGTCTTGATCCTTGAAGATTTAAGCATCTAATTATCACTTCTGCAAGTCGTAATGCCAAATCTTCACATCTTGATTCACATAATTTTTCTAGTCGCATAGTCAATACCAATCCCATTTCCGAGTGGCATAGATCAAGTACTGCAACAAAATAGGTTTTCTTTAAGGTGTAATTCAACAATTCCATACCATTTGTTTTTATTGCGCATTGTGGCACTGATGGGGAATATGTATAGGATATTGAATTCTTGAAGAACTAGAGAGGAAAACCTTGTCTTGTAGCCACATAAAATCATTTATGCTGTTTGAAGTAATTAAATGATACACTTGAAAAAGAAAAAAGGCCGTAAATTGGAAGCCACACAGTCAAGAAGTCACACGAGACCACATAATTACAAAAATCTGTCCTGAATCAGGGCTGTTGTACGTTTGAAATTTCCAAAATCCCTCATGTTTCTGTTTTCCAACCAGGTTCCCAGGGTTGAAACATTCATTTTCCACATTAATTTCTTGACTACTTTGCAAAAGCATAACTCTTTAGGTGTGCAAACCCAAATTCAATTAATTAAAATGGAATGAAAAAATGTTCTTATTTCATTATATGAAAAATTAAGAACTCTCAAAACAAGAGTATACTTGAATAATACAAATTCAGTTCATGAAATTGAATTTGAATTTGCATTTGCATTGTCAACTGCAATACATCTCTAACAAAATGTATTCCTCAAAATATTAATTTTTAAATATAATTTGTGTATTTATTTTGAAATTCTGATGAATGAACTGTAAATTCATAGTTGAAATTATGTAAATATAAGAAGTTAATTAAAATTAATATAACTGATTATTATAATAATTTAAAATCAATTGATTATTTAATATTTTCATTAAATAAATAATTTCCCCAAAGTTTTATAATTACATTGTAAGACTTTTTCCAGGTGAACAACCGCCTTAGTAGCTGAAATGCAACACCATCCACATTCAATTCACAAGTAAAATAAGGCAGATTTAAAAAGCGCAAATACAAACGACTTATCATTCATCCACTAACTGCTCATTTCATACACTTCTGAATCTTCTTCAGAGGTGAAATTCTATATTTATAGATGAATGGAATCTGAAAAGATTTAGTCAGGATCTTTGATGCCCAAAATAACACACAGATAGTTTTCTATGACCAAAATAAGTAGTTGTCCAAGTGATGCACGTTCTCCCAACACGAGTCAAAAAGTAGTTGAATTCAACACAGTTCAAACACAATCATAAGCATGCTATTCAGCTTTAGCAGCACACACATCTTAGTGGACAAAATTCCCTCACAATTCTCTGCAGGAATTTTTATGCCAGACGCTGACATATCATATTCTACTCCCCACAAACAGGCTAAAAGAAAATCCACAACACATGGACTTGAGTTAAGATTTTAGTTAACTGAAGGCCACAAGCTATTTAAAATTAATAGAAGATTTTTGTAACTTTTATACATGCAAATACATTACAAGAAGGCCACTTCAGATAAGATCTCCTAGTGATTTATTAAAATGCAACTTCCTCCTTATTTTGGAATGCTAACATTTAGAATTTTAAAAACTCTTATTCCTCTCAATGTGTAACATTATCTGAAATGAGCCATTTTTACCTTGAATTTAAGTTCACACCACATTAAAGTTGACAAGATGATTAATAAGGTTTGGTTAAAGAATACCACTATTTCAGAAACTAGTATTTCCCATGCAATTTGAATACTGCTTGCATCATTAGATCACAGGGTTTAAAAACAATTGTTTCAATTTCGTACAAGATACTGAAATCTTATGCAAGAATTTGATACCAGGAGAGTTCTACTGCTTCTTCACAAACTATCATAGTGACAAAAATATATATCGCCATCATGCAATACTTTGTGTCAGAGTGATTGTAAGACTAATTCAAATCTCATCCTCCTTGAAACTGATGACAGGTCTACTAGTCAATAACAAGCAAAAGAACCTTGTGTTATCCAATTACACACAATCCATGAGATGGGAAACGTGACTTTTGGTTTTAAACACTGTTGACTTGGGCCGATGAAAAAAAAAGAAGTATTCATAGTTATCAAGTTTTCTGCAAATTTAAATAATTTCAACACTAAGGATTTTTAACAGGTTTTTATCAGGTTTCAAAAAGCAAAGAGCATGTGTTTATCACTAACACATTTTTATCAGGTTTTCACAAAGCTTCCCATTTCTCACCTCTTTATCAACATTAGACCTAGTTGTTGGACAATGAATGGGTAGTGTTTTTTATTTAATGGCATACCCAAAAATTCAATGTAGGGTGCCTAAATTCACCCTAAGATAAAAATTGAACATATTTAATTTTTATGATTTTTTCCCCTTGATGCACTATGGAATTTTTAAATACCAACATACATTTCATAGATGTATTAATTAACACTTCAAGCGTGACCAGCCACTCAGGCTGGATCCCCTCCCTCTCATTGTGATTTCCACAGCATCCATAGACTGCTTTCTGTTTCATCCCCATAAGTCATATACTCTGCATAAATGTGTGTTATACTATTAAATTTACCAATTTCGTTATTACTGAATATTAATTCAAAATAGTCCATTAGTGTAATATTTTTGAGAATCAAATAATTTGGAAACATTTAGAATTCTCCAAGTTTTGTAAATTTCTCTCCTCACACTATCCATATCACTCTTTACTTTCCTTAACTTTAAATTTTTCCAAAAAAATTGTACATGATATTTCTCAAAAGATCAATGAAGACAAAAATCTCCATCTTATATATCGTAATTTTGGAATGTTAACTTTTTGCAAATGCAGTGAGTTCAGTAGAAATTGAACCACATTTACAGAAGAAAAAAACGTTTTCTTTCAATACTGTCGTAGAAAGTCAACACCAAAAATGTTTAAACTAATGCAATTTCCAAAAACTCAGAAATTTCAATGAAAATGAGACCTGGCCCATTCTTTTAAAAGTCCTTTACAAATATTTAACACACTGTCTAAGGTTTTCACTAAGTTAGGAGCCATTTTGAAGAAAATTTTGAAAATGTTGTGGCTTTATGTAAAGTATCCCCCCAAATCAAAATATACTTTTTAAACTCAGTGAATCGATTTCCTTTAAATTGAGCAAGGAATACACCAATTTTGGAGAAAATCGTCTGAACGGTTTTGGTGCTAGCGTTGACCACAGGCAGACATTGTCGTCAATTAAGTTTTCATTATTCATGACTAGCAAACCATTAATTATGAATACACAATGCATTAGCAGCAGTAATTTTCTATATGTAGGATTAAGATTTATCCACTTTTTCATTACAAAGGCCCAGATATAATAAAATTTTCTATTGATAATTCACTGTTTTCCAGTGCCTGATTACGTTTTCTATACTGATGAAGTCATGAAAGTAAAAAAAAGTAACCAAGAAGTAACAAAATTCAAATACTAGAAACAAAAAAGGAAATGAATAATCAGGTTCAATAACCAACCATAAACATCACATAGAAACAGGACATAAACAGAAGCAAACTTAGAAAGAAAAAGAATTGATTGAAGCAATTCAGGATAAGACCGACGTCCATACACATTAAAAAATAACAATGCAGATTTAGATGGGCAATGCCCTTTTGGTGACAAATTTTTCTTAATGACAGACAAGAGAATGGGGATCTTGTTTTAAAATATAAGTACTTGGAAGTGTTTTTTATATATTTATTTAGCAAAAAGGGCACTTCATACAGTGGCCTTTTAACATCAGGATTCATTAACTAGTTGGACAACTTCAAGAAAACTATTTCATGTTTTAAAACTAATTTTTGTGAAGAGGGAATGATATTTAGGCACTGTAATTTACACCATAGAACATTATGATGTACTGAAAGGAACCACCTATTGTTGTATCCCACCCAAAACATTATCCAAACTGCTGGTTGTCCATATGGAGATCACAAATATTTTAATCATCAGTAACTTGAGAATTATGTGCACAGCAATATCCAGGGAAAAATCTAAGATGCAAATTAACGTTGGGATTATATATCTTCTGGTCTATTGAATGATGTATAGGATGAAGAGTAACGGTTCCAAGAGAGATCCTGGTGGAACTCCACCACGAGGTTTAACCTAAAGATCATCCCTTATTCCAACATTAATTTTCTAAGAAATGACTTTATTCATTGAAGAAACTTTTCCCTAATACCAGGGTGATCCATTCAGCAAAGGAGACAATGTTTTGGGAATGTGTAGAGTATCAGCCAGCTTGTAATGAGTAGGATCCAATGGAATGCATGTGGTCCTCATGCTGTATTTCCATATATGGATTCCATTGTTTTATAGTTCCTCAATCCTTGAAATTTCTAAAACCTTTGTACTACCTCTGGAGAATGTAATGACTGAAAAATGATTTTATATAAACATGAAAAATGTATCAAAGGACATAATAGAGTGGAATCTTATGTGGTCAAACACATTCAATTTGATTGGAACCAATGAAGACCTGTAGAACAAAAGTACAAAATGCTGACATTGAGATTACATTCTTCTCCCTTTCTTAAAAGAATTAGAAATTATGGTTTGCATGCTGTTATTTACAAAAACAAATTGTCAACAATATGAAAAATTTAACTCTACATCAACCACCAGTAATAAGATGTAAATAGATGTATTTAAATACATGCTACAGAACAGATTCTCCTCCATGAATTTAAAAACAAAAAGGCTACCTTCTTCGTCAGTGATTTCTTGTGAACCGCTGATTATTCTTTTTAAAATTGGATGCCCCCACGGATCGTTCACCAACTTCACCAACATACGACATTTGGGTGCTGCATTGTGGCTGGTAAGAAGGGCAGCACATCTTTGTAATGTTACACTCAAATGGGTCTTAGTCGCTGGGGTGAGTTTTGGCCAGTCCCCTTGGAGCACAACATTCAGGGTATGCCTGAAACGGAATTACATAAGTATAGAAAAAATTAAACAATCAACAAACAAACTAACAAACAAAATGACAAAAGAAAACCATTCAATTGTACTAATTAGGAGATATTTTTAATCATTACGTATTACTCATTACCATTTATGCATTGGTTACAATGAATTTATTTATTATTTTAATTGTAGCTATTAGAGCAAAGATATTTGTGGTTTAAAAACATTCTAATTTAAAGAAACTATTCCTCTTTTAGAGTGTTATTTTTTATGGTTATGCTGAGGTTGCAAGCATAACAAAATACACTCATTTTTATCAACTTTTCATTTCCCATACCTAAAAGTCTGTTTCATTGATTGATATTGATTTCATGCCTAACTTCCTGCTCTGGATTTCACATTGCAATTTAAATTTTATCCGAGCAAGTCCAATTTACTTTACTTCCCTATGAAATCTAGCCTTCAGGAAGCGACAAGACATCAAAACAAAGATGTGCAGTTCTGCCTGTCTCTGAGGCACATCATGTAATATATAATGATGCTTGCAAATATAAATTTGCAAAGAATTACAAGCAAGGATAAATTTGATCCCAGAAATCAGAATTGCTACCCATTCAATAGATGTGGTCAAATCTCCAAATGTTTGGCTGTGGCATCAACATAGAGAGAAGTTAGTTTGCAGTATTCTCTTTTCATTTGAAATATCAAATATGAAACTGCAGTCATAACAACATATGAAATTCTATTACAATCACACACACAAAAGTCATTGTTATTACATGCCTATTATGTTTCATTTCTGTTAAAATGTTGAATTTACTTTTATTTAGCCAAAAAAATATATTTTCACAATTTATACAAACTACGTATTCATCATATCCATCATTTTAAATGGCAATTTTCTTTAAAAAAATTCGAGCAGTTTTTTAAAAACTGTGTTTAAGCACTACTGTAAATTCAAAATTTAAAATGTTTTCAAAGAAAATCTTTTTGAGTTTTCAAAAACTTAATTTGAAGCCATTTTAAGTACCTTAACTCACAAATACAATAGTGTTTACAAATTGTTAGAAATATACATATCAATGGCGTGGAAAATCTTTCAAAATATTTATATTTGTGTAATTTTTTAAAACAATTGCACATATTGGACGCAATATTGCGTGAAAACAAATAAACTTTTCAAAAAAAATGTATATGACCTTAAAAAATCTCACTATAGAAAACAAATTTTATTTGAAGGAAAAATCTCTTTCTTCAATTTTGTAGTAGTAAGAAAACATCGAAAAAAATTCACACTTTTGAAATTTTTTAAAATTTAAGAGTTAACCGTGAAAATCTGACCTATGCCACGTTTCTAAGCCTATGTTACTCTATTCGTACAAGAAATTAAAAGAAAAAAATTGGAGCCGTTTTTGCGAAAATTTTGAAAATGTCCGGGTGGCTTCATGTAAAAAAAAAAAAAAAAAAATTAAAAAAAAATAAAGTTTTTTTTTTCAAAACCTCAAATATTCGACTTGGGTCATATCGACACTTTCTTTCGATTTGGAAAAAATCCTACGCACGGTTCAGGCGCAAGTAGTGTTCACAGACATCGCCTGCACGGACGGGCAGACGGCCGGACGGACGGACGGGCAGACGGCCGGACGGCCGACCAGACGGACGGTCGGACGGCCGACCAGGCGGACGGCCGACCGGCCAGACGGACGGCCGACCGGCCAGACGGCCGGCCGACCGGCCAGACGGACGGCCGACCGGCCAGACGGACGGCCAGACAGACGGACGGCCAGACAGACGGACGGCCAGACGGACGGACGGCCAGACGGACGGACGGCCAGACGGACGGACGGCCAGACGGACGGACGGCCAGACGGCCGGACGGCCAGACGGACGGACGGACGGCCAGACGGCCGGACGACCAGACGGACGGACGGCCAGACGGCCGGACGGCCAGACGGACGGACGGCCAGACGGACGGACGGCCAGACGGACGGACGGCCAGACGGAATAAAATACATGAGCACTTTCCTAACCTTGGATATTCATTTGTGTCCAGTGATTGGGCCTTTTATCAAATTGAGAAAATCAGAAGGAAAAGGGAATGTTTTCGCCCGAGAAAAAAGGTATAACATTGTAGCATCAGCTTCTTGGAAATTTTTAGTTGTTAGAGTGAATCAGTATATGCTATTAACTTATAAATACCACCCACAACCATATTTCAAAAAGGTCATCCAGAATGAGACAAACTGCTTTTTTTTTATTTTTGGGTAAATATTTGTTTCTGAACAAATATATTAAATTATTTTGTAAATAATTAACAATTTACATGTTTCTGGAGAGTCTCTATGCTTTTGTAATGCAAATTTTTGCTTAGAAAGCATTTTTTCGAAACAACTTTTAAATGCTTATAGCAGCTTAGACATCCGGAATAGCCAAGTGGTTTCTGAGAAAAGATGCATTCATGGTTTCTCATACGCGCAACATTTCTTGATATTTCATACCGGGGGGTGCGGGGAGAGGAGGGCTCGGCTACGCCACGACTTAAAAGGGCGTACCAACTGTGGGCATGAACTTAACTCGCCAAAGCGTGCCACGAAAAATGCTACGATTATTTTGATAGTGCAGGTTGTTGCCAGCATTGGAAATTGGAACGTGCTTTTCCGAGTCGAACCTAAGTATCGCAAAGGACCATAAACTTGCGCGAGTAATGTGTGAAGTATAACGCTGCGCTGTGATTTTTTTCACGACAAGAAAATGCCAACAAAAAATGAGCATGTGTCAAGTGTATGTACATTTAATGTAGAAATAGCACACATTTTATCTATTTTTGTAGATTTCTTTTATTTGTATTATATTTTTTTCATTTGTTTTCTTCAACAATTTTAATGTAATTGTTAATCTTCCTGACATGAGCCATGAATTTACAATTAAATAATTGAAAGTCATGGGTTTTCAGAGCTGGATAAAATCTACTTCATTATCCTCTCCTAGTTTTTGATTAAGAACATTCGTTCCGAGAAATTCCATGAACTTGTATCGCAGAATTGCCCGTCACTAATAGAGTTTTCCATTGGCCGAACTGGTGTGCGCCTAGGGCAGCTTTCGTGTTCCATTTGCCCGCTAGGGCGCACCAGTGCAAAGAAGTGCATATTCTATTCGCACAATGACGGAACCAGGGTGCACTCGGGACGTCCTAATCTGCACTGAGTTCGTCAGTGCAGTGCATTACACTGGACCATTTTGAGGTTAGGTACAGAAGTTATGAATGTTGATTTGGATTCATGGTGAAATTGCGAAGGCAATTGTGTATCGTCTGTCAGGCAGGGACACATCGATTGATGGAGTATATCATGTTTTACAAGATTTACAAATGTCTTAAAATATTTTTTGTAACTTCCGCGAAGTTCGGAAAATCAGTTTGTTTTCCTAAAATTCAACATTGAATAACTTCATGTTAACAAATTCAATCTTCTTTAGTAAGGAAAGTGTATGTACTTCTCGAGACATTCAAATATCTGCCGAGAAATGTGTCTCGCACGTGCATACATACGCCAGAAGAAGGGCTCATGTTAACATTTTGTCGGTTTCAATACTCACCACACAATTCTGCAGAAGCCTATCGGTTCAAAATCTAATGTACTATATCGATCACTAACAAATCTCGAAAAAAAAAAAAAATGGAATTTCAAATGATATACGTTAGAAGTTTTCGCTATTTTTTAAATAAAATTACACGTTAATATTATTTATGATTTAAGGAGTAAGAATTACCAAAAGACAACATACACAGTCTTAAAAATAATATTATAAAAATAACAATCAATTCCAAATTCTTATTTTTTATTTATATCACTGTGACAGACCACGAACGATTGTCTATAATCTCACTGCGCAACGCACACACATCGACTCAGTTTCGGAATCAGTTTCATTCGTAGCTGCCCTTCACGCGTGTGGAGCAGCACTGTTGCGGAGCAATCTTGTTTTTGCCCTGCACTTGGGTGGGTTTCCGTACAACGGATGGAAAACGCTCGCGACCCGTCAAGTCTAACGAGCCTCGCGCCACGCTCGTGTTGGTAAGTTTTGCAAAGACTGACAATATAACACGATCCGGATAAAAACTGGACAAATAGACCGCGAACAGCAGCACATACAAAATCGAAAGTTTAAACAGTATACATGGTTGCAACAATGATAACTACGAGAATGTCTAGTCGCCTCTTTCTCGAAAGCGTTCGCGATGCAAACAATTTTCGTGCGTCGTAGTCAAGTAAATCTATTCTGTCTTACGTGAACGAGAGAATATGCAGCATTTGACAATCTTTTCTACTACTTTCCCCGTCTTTTCTGTTTTTGTCTCAGCTTCTTGTGTGCTTCCTTTGCTTTTTTGTGGAATTTGTGCCGGAACGGACACTCCGGACTTAATCCGAATCCATGCGTTTTTATCTTCCAATATAGAATGTGCACGAAGCAATTCACTATCTATAAACATACAGAATAAATCATTTCAGTTGAGAAATAAATTCGTATACTTCATTCAATAAACAAAAGTATCTGATACATTCCTGAGAAATGCTTCATTACTGCACAGCAGTTTCTTTATGATATCTCTCTCATGATCAGAACGTTGAACTAAAAGTGAGTCGAAGCGCTTAAAATATCTGTATTGCCGATGAAACAATATTTTCAGATGCAAACGGCTACACACTGGCATTTATGATTTGACGGGACTGGACGCGTATTACGGACAGTTCTACACCATGCATAACAGCACTTCGTTTTGTAAATTCTATGCATTTGAGCCAAAAACTGTAAAAGAATTGTTTATTACTAGTATTACGAAGAACACTGTGCGTTCCCTTCTCTAAAATGACTCCTCCTATATTTTATACACGCACAATAAGTAATTTTATGTGGGAAAAATACATTGGCGCGTTTCTCAAAATTATAGCAACATAATTTCTTTGCCGCTTTGGTCTCAGGCACACATTTCCACAGAAGTGTTAGTATTTTTCTATTTCGTCGCAGCCTGGGTATCACAGCAGCTTTATGCACATATCCAAGACTCGAAGCGCTATTGTAGACTCAGGATAGCATTATTTGTGAACTGCGGGTGCACAGCAGTTCTGAGGCCGGCTGACGGACCTAAAGCCCTCACGACCTGAAATCGGACCTGATCGCAGGGCCGCACGCGATACAGAACTGTCCCTATTTGCACAATTCCATGAATTCTCGAACGTAGTTTTCCTTCTTTTGTATTCAAATAGGAAGATTTTTCTTCGGTAATACTTAAAATATTCTAGAGCTTCTACTTACTATAAGGACCGTCTTCTGGACATTTTTGAAGAGGTGATATCGTCCAGGTATTGCTGTGCCGACTTGAAGTTCTCAACAAAATTACTTCAGAAACATTTGTTGATCTAAGTGAAGTTTTTTTGGGGGGGGGTGTAATTTACTTATCGGGAATGGAACCCCATTTTTGATCGTCCTTTGCCACTGTGCAAACCTCACCGATTTTAAAAGTGCAGCGTGAATTGATTTAGCCAACGTAAGAGAACTAAAGGTATTTTAGTAAACACAACGAATATCCTCGAGAGAGAGAATGCGTTGTATTCCAAATCATACTTTAATTACATAAATTACTTGGAACGCAAAGTGGCGCTTGGCTACGCGCGCATTATTACTAGCAAATAAATTTTACTCATTAGTATACTAGAGAAGACTGGTATTATGGGAATATATATACCCTAAATCTTCACAAAACTCACGAGCTGATCATCTCCTATGACACAAACGAGTGATCATCCAATTAAATTCCTTGGAAATGTTATGCAAGTCAAGCTATGCAGGAGATTGCACACAAACAACATTCTACCCAAAGTTGCTCATGAAGTGTTCAGGTTGCAAAACCTTCGGCGCCTCTAAAGAAATTCTACATTCGGCTTTCTATGGATATATTCAGTCTTATTTCATATATCGTACACAATATGCACTCAAGCTGCCTTTTTGAAGCACAAAACAGGCAGTCTCATTGGCGAAGTGTCCAGTAGATGCCACTGCAAAAAATTGTTTATTGATCTAGCCGTAACTTCGTCGTATCTATCCCACAGAAAGGTGACATTATGCAATGTTGCACGAAAAATGTTTCGTTTTTTCGACAGAAAAGCACGTTTAGTAGGTCCCTGATACCGAAAATGTATGTTTTTTCCTTGCTCCTACGTGTACGAAGTCACTTTCTGGAATACAGGAGTGTAGTCAGAATTCACTTTCCTGGGTCCTTAAAAACGATCGGCTGAAGTGATTTACGACATCTACCTATGTCACTGAAGTGCCTCTGACCTTGAAGGTCCTAAGGTTCGAGTCCCGACGGTGGGAACATTTTCGACACAGGCTAGATAGTCAAGGTCGAATTCAGCCGGTGCCTGGAGAAGAATTCTAGCGGCCAGCTGCTCTGATCGGTAGTTTTCGAGCCGATCAATACCAGGCGAATGCCGGAGTAGTACCGTAACAAACGGACCGCTCACGATCTTTCCTTCCTCTTCATCGTCTTATCCTCTCTCATTACTTACATGCATAACATTATCACACGTCGGGGACTTATAACTGGTCCCAGCTATGGTGGCGCCCTGTTTGTGGGAAATACATGGGTTGGAAAACCGCAAGTCACACGGCCAGGTCGGCGCCGGATCTCGCTAACCTGCGGGGAAAGAGCGTTGCCGCCTCTCATGGTAAAAATACACTGCACTTACGGGACTAATGACCACAGCCGCTGACGCGCTCGGAAACTCGAAATAATCAAGTAAACCTTGAAACCGAAAAAAGTGTTTATCCCAAGATGTCCGTTTGCCTGACCTTCACGCTCCGCTAGTTTTCTTCTCTGTGCCCGTCTCTCTGAACACACACACACACACGCGCGCGCGCGATTTTCATCAAAATTGGTATTCCCCGATAGATGAGACTGATGTCGCGGTCCTGCGAATCTGAAACGGATGTTAGATTTTGGAGATACTAAACGTAAAGTTACTACATTTTCGAAATTTTCTGATATACGACTTCGAACTTTCTCATTAAATTTCCTGCTCCAATGAAGCAAAGTACTTACAAAAATTACGGGGGTCCGATTTTCATTAATACTCTGAATTTTAAGAAATCGTAAAAGTTATAAAAAATTACCCTGCCATCTTCCTCCATTATTAATGAGATTTTTGTCTATGTCATTGGTTCCGCAAAATTAGATATCTGAAGAACGTCATACGAATTTTTGAAATTATATATAGTTCCCAAGTGATTTAGTAAACAGTGAACAGTTTAAAAATACGTAAAAAGGATTTTGTTAAAAGAGACTCCAATTTTTTTTCCAAATGCGCAATGTACAATTAATATTATGACTAGGGCTAGGATAGTTAGGTAATAACGTTTTTCTATTACAATATCCACACCGAACAATAATCCTCCGGCTAGAAATGCAGTTTTTATAGTGCATGTTTTTACATATTTTGGAAGTCTATAATTGCGTAATATTTAGAGCATATCGTTAGAATGATACATATTTTGCTATTTTCACAAGAAAAATGTCTAAAAAATGTAATTATTAATTACTATATTGATGAAGTTACTACTAAAGCAGGAGTAGCTACTACAACAGTATGAGTAATAATAATAATAATATTAATAATAATAATAATAATTTTAAAAACAAGTTACTTTTCATTAGGAACTGATTATAATTTTTGTAAGATTGAAATTTCGGCCTGGAAATTTTCCCAGGATGAAAAGGGTCTCCAAAGAGACATATCGGCGAGACCTTGATGGCGTGGGAAACAGTGTTTCTTGCGCGCGCCACTGTGGGCGAGCATGAGGGGTGGACATAAATAGTATACTATTTGAAACTAACCGTAGCATCTGCATTACAGTTCAGTTTTGAGTGTTGACGAGGAGTGCGCGGGTGTTACTTTTCGGTCTCGATACGTGTACGACGTGCCTTGATTCGTAGGTATAACTGTTAAACAAAGGCGCTCGCTTTTTCGCACAAATGGCACCAGTGAAAAGAACAATCTATTAAACTCTGTTTATACGTGCGTGAAAATGCAGGTATGCTAACTACTGATGCGATTGTGTTATTTTGTGTGGCGTGTGAAAAAGTATAAGCAAGGATGCTCGTTTCCACGTGACACATTTGAAAAAAGCAAAACTCGTTCAAAATGATTCACTAAAAACGTGGTAAACAATTTATGCTAATAGCAAATACTCTAAACGAAATAACTGGGTCAACTTCGGGCCCCCAGTTGTCAATTTACGGGACTATGTAAGGCTTTTACTTGTGCTGACATTTCACTGTATAAGTTAGAACATCCTAAATTACGTGCGTTTTTAGAAACATATACGAAACAAACTATTCCATATTAATCGACTCTTCGCAA
Source organism: Gryllus bimaculatus (assembly GCA_017312745.1). Taxonomy (NCBI): domain Eukaryota; kingdom Metazoa; phylum Arthropoda; class Insecta; order Orthoptera; family Gryllidae; genus Gryllus; species Gryllus bimaculatus. The sequence goes on from BOPP01000055.1 coordinate 155,676, forward strand.
ACATTATGTTCATTTACTTTATGAAAAACTGTACAAGAAATTCATGATTCTATTAAAGATGGTCTAACATGGGTTACTTTGGACAAAACACCTGATGCATGGTAACGATTGGTATGTAATATAATAGTAGGAACGTTCTCCCAAAATTAAATTTCGAAAGCTTATTTTCTAGCGATTGAAGAAATAGCAGCGACAAATCACACAACAATGGCGAAAGTGTTCAACAATGCACTGTTGTTGTGGCCTGAAGGAATTAGATATGAAAATGTTGGTTTGTTCATATCGTATGTGGGCCCACCTTTATAACACAAGGATTTATGTAACATGCTTGGTACGCCACATGCAGTTCATCGGCTGAGTGAAACTGTGCGCTTAAATTTTCCTGTTGATTCTTTAATATCAAGCGTTAAAGGCAGGTCAAGATGGCCGAGATCGAAAGTGCAGCAGTGATCTCAGACCAGGAGCCCACGGGTTCGAGTCCCGCCTCGGGCATAGGTGTATTTGTGCATTTTTATACGTGTATCCTTTCATCCCTCAACTATCATCATCCATTCCCCCAGGGCCAACAACCTTGGGGGATTCGGCTAAAATGCTGACCCCCCCCCCCCAATAAAGGTACTTGCACCTGCTGAATCACGATGCACGCGTGGCCCGAGTTGGCCTATACGCGAAAGAAACCTAAATCAAGCGTCATAAAGATTTTTCTTAAATCTCCAAGCAGAATCAATTAGTATAAATCATTGGTTCCGGATGTTTACACATTCAAAAAAAAAAAAGAGAGAGATTAAGTTGTTGGGATATCCTCACGCGAATGTGGTACGTAAGGCGTACCCCTCAGTTGTAAATTCAATTTTCATATTTTTTGTGGGTGACGGTAGCTGTGTGTAAAGTGATGGTAGAGTATAAAAAAGTAAAAGTATGGAGGACGACAGAAGTCTTTCAGCAAGCGGGATCGGATGTGAAGTGGGTGCCAGGACATGATTGAAGAGAAGAATTTTTTAGATGTATTGCACATCCTCCTGAACCAATCATTACAAAATGGGGAACCTGGTTAGATGCTGTCACATATCATTGTCAACATTTGACACTATTGAGAACGTATCGAAAGAAGTTCATGAAAGAGAGCATTGTTAAAGCGAAGGTTGCTATATGTGAAGATGGAATAAAGGAGAACTTATATTAAGACTCACTTCAACTGCTTTTCCATACCCATCACAGCCCTCGAACAAAACGGCGTGCCACTTGTCACAAATATAAATTTAATAGAAAGTCTCTAACTAGAGCTTAAATCTACGCCAGGAAAAATTGCGAAGATAGAAGTAGAAAAATTTAACTACGTACTAGAAAAAAATCTGGTTTACAGTACATTACAACATATTAACAATATCATGACCGGTAAAACGGAGAGCAAATTGACATTGAAGAAACATTGTCGCTGGAAGAAATAGCAAATATGCGCCAATAACATCTGTCGTAACTGAACATTGATTTCCCGAGTGCAAATCAATTTTGAGAAACAACTGAAAATCGTTTGTTTTCAAACCTTAAAATGATTGCTTATACTCTGTAATGGAAAAAAAATTAAGTGACCTTCAGCAACAGTCCCAGTCCATAATTCTGGTGAGTTTTACCAAAATTTGCATTGTGGTGGTACAGTATATGTTACTTAGGTATTAAGTGTAACAGCTATTCAGTACGTTACATGAATTCAGTACGCATATATAACTATCCCAGTCCTACTTAAGACATAGGTTCGATTTAGATTAATACCTCTGAAATTTAGATAACTGAAAATACTATTTACCAGAATATAAAACGAATTTTTTTTCCTACATATCTCAGCCAAAAATTACCGTCGTCGTCGATACATTCGCAGATTAGGTCACGTCAGTTAGGTTTTATATTTTAACATAGTCTTTCCCTGCCACGAAACTCCTTAGATGTTGACGTAACAATAAGCTGCTAAGATAGTAAAAATATCGCACGTATCTATAATACGTAATTGTGTAGAGAAGTTCTCAAAGAAGGGGCCACTTTCACAGGTCGGGAAGCAAATGAAAGTCGTGTAGAGCGTTGGCATTGCAGACTGATGAATCCATTTGAAAATGAGCTCACTGAACGAACGCATAGATGAATAGGGTGTAAGGAACCTGTAGTTATGTGGATAGCAGCTGTCAAAGCGGTCCTTTCTTTGATAACTTCTCTACACAATTACGTATCGTATAGAGATCTGTAAATTCGCGGTCGTATTCTCGGCATCCACTGCGAATTTGCCTGACAATTCAGACCGATATTTTTGAATGGGTGGGTCCGGAGAGAATCTCAAACAAACGGCATTGTATCAAGTGAAACAACGTTAAAACGAACACTGAGAATGTTACACGATGCGGGTTCAACGAGACCGCGCAGAATCTTGGTTCATCGCCTGGCGTGTGCGAATCTGTTTTGCAAGAGAAGGAAATAAAAAAATCACATTGATAGACGTAAGCATTCTACATCCAAACGTTTCCGTTTCTTAGCAAAAACTTCCCAAACTTGGAGACTTGTCGCTCTCTCCCAGTGAATCCGCGAAACGGAGGGTCAGAGATCTACGAGTTTCCAGTTCACCACTCGATCACAAGGACATTAAACGTAACTAATTTCCAGTATATTCTGCTATACGCGCAAAACTTTCAGAGGGGTTTAAGAAAGCCAGAAGATTTCGCAACATGGAAGGAAGACCAACAAGAAACATTAATACATGCGAAGATGATTAGGGTAGTCACAAAAACCGTGTTCCAATGCAAATAACCTGGTGGTCTAGTAGACGTCCCTTGCCCGCGGAACCTACGTGTGTTGGTTCAAATCTCAGCCACGCCAAATATTCTTTGGCTGATCGAGAATATTTTTGCGATTGGAACTGGTACTATTGCCAAAATAATATTTGTCTAATTGACAGCTAAGGGTGGGGTACAGCGATATTGCCACTTAGTCGGGCGGCAGACACGTGGTCGAGAGATCGTTCTCGCATTAAGGCGGATCCAGACATGCTGCATTCGGTGAATCCCGAACATCCGCTCGCCGAATCCCTAGTAGTGTGGACGGGTTGCTTGCGATTCGCCGAGAGGCGAACGTCCGGTATTCGCCCAACCTACCGCGTGTCGGTCTTTAGAACACATCAAAGGGAGCGAACATTTGCCGAACACATCAGCTGTTCGGGATTGGACGAGCTGCTCGGCGAATGCCAAATGTGTAGAGCCGCCTTTAGACAGCAGCACCAACAAACAAATCGCAATAAGAGGTAATAACAGTGGACGACACAGAACCGCATACACGATGCATAACCAAAGAATGGCGCTCTTCAATTTTCATTTGCTTCTTTTCAATAAGTATCGGCAACTCTGCAGTGACATCAAAATTTGAAACTTCTGCTTGGATAACGGAACCCCGTCCCCCTGTCAAGTAGACTGAAATATTATTTGGATAATATGTTACGTAACGTTTTAAATAAAACAAAACAATCTTTGTAGCACCACTGGTGCAAATGTGTCTTATTCGACAGATTAAGCTAATTCCAACACGATTTGGCTAAAGCTGTATGAATGACCACGAACGGCTCAAATCTATCCAGCTAATTGGGCATTGGCCTCGGCGCCGACTAAAGGAACGCCATGGTCTATGTTTTGTGCGTACATACAGGGAATTGTAAGTGGCTCAGACAAAGTTATTTTGTGTAAATTGCAAAGCCCGAAGCCTCGTCACCCAAACTTTGATATGCAGAACGAAGCGTCGATTGAGGTAAATAGCAAGGTTAGGTTAGTCGGTAGCTTGTAAATAAAAATTTATGATTGACGCTGTGAAACTCGAAATTGCACACCTCTCTCACTTGCCTTTGAAATTTCCCCTAGAGCAGTCTGATATCCGTTCAACACACAGCATTTACTATTCCTTGTCACTGTAATGTACTTCATCTATACTAGCCACCTTGTGTGCACATCATCCAGCTTTAAAGCTGTTTCTACTTAGGACTGGGTCCACCCATTATGGATAGTGTGGATAACTAACAAATTCACAAATTAGCCCTTTTTTGACACTTATCATAATGAATGCATTTCGGTTTGCTCCGTTTTAAAGACAATTTGACAAGCTTTCACCTAAATGCACGCACACTACAAACAAGACAGTGGCAACATAGATATGAAAAAGAATTGTAGACACGTCAAAACTAAATAGCTGCAAACATACATCAATCAGGGTGTTTACAACATTCTGACATTTGGAATTTGAAGTTAAAAGATTTAAAAGTTCAATTAAAGAATGTGCCGGACAGAAACTGTTTCTATAGTACAAAGGGATTCTTAAATTTGAATTTCTAAACTCAGTCCAAAAATTCTAATATCTTTAATCTAAAATTTTAAATTATGTGTCATAATAATTAATACATTTTATTAGGTATTAAGTATTATGACACATTATTATTATTATTATTATTATTATTATTATTATTATTATTATTATTATTATGATGATGATGTTTACATACTAATATTACTTTCTCAGTAATGTGAATGTATGTACAAATGAAATTATGCCAAAGTGTCAAGTGTCAAAGTTTGCAAATTACTGCACCTTTGTCACTGGATTGTTAAGAGATAAATAAATTAGGATTGCTAGTAATGGGATTTATTGTGATTATTACTATTATTATATTAAACAATTATTCACAATTTTTTGAGCACAAATTCTGAATTAAACTAAACAAATTTTACATAAACAGAAGTGCAGTAATACAGTAATATGCATATTTATACCCCCGCATCTGAAATATCATAATATCACAAAATGAATCTCTCATAAACATAACTTTCTGCCTTTATTTCTAGGAAGGATAACAAATACATAGTCAGAATTCTTCTGTAGTAAATGCCAACTCAGAATTGTTGCAAATCTTTACAACTCCAACATTTCCTCCAAGATAACAGGGTTCAGTAATCATCATACACACACTAAAATTAACCCAGCTCAAATCCATTGTCTTCTAGCATCTGGTAACTTACCGATGCACCCAATCAATCAGGTTATCTTGAACAGCATCTTGAACCGAGGAGGCAACAAATGTTGTGACATGCTCCCATGCAGCAAGGAGAGCATTCACTTTATCCTGGTACATCTTCTTCGAATCCTTCAAGGTTGCCTCAAGTCCCTGCAAGAAAAAGAAAAAATTAATTCATAATGGGAACAGAACATTAATATATTGGCATTTAATAACTCTGCACATTCAAATTAAGAACACAGAATAAATTGAAATGAAGTCTGCATTGTATTTTTTCTTCCAACATTATTAATAAGTTTTTCTCTATAATATATCATTTTATAAACTAGTTAGATTGTCCAACGTTTCCATTCATTACATCTTGCCAATTCCTTTCATGATGTGGAGTTTTATGAGTTGTGTAAGTCTGACCATAACAATCATGCAGTAAGACGATCAACCACTTCAGCATTCATACACTATCAAATACACAAACCAATAAAACCTCCAAATTTGAATATACAAAGAAAAAGTAAGGAAAATCTTTTTCCCCCCAAGGGCATAAGGCATTGAATTGTATACTAGAAACTGATAATTAAACCTTCACGAAACCTACTGATAATTAAACCTTCAAGAAACGTTCAAATGAGAAAATTTGCAATATCAAAATATTTAGATTTAATTCAAAAACTATAACATATGATGTGATGATAGTTCATTCCATGCTACCCAATACAATTTCTACCTAAAACCCTTTTTCATAATCACGCCAACAGTAAATGCAAGAAACTGAAATTGGTCTTGCTTATTGTCACCAAATTTGTAATTTCACAATGGTGTAGAATATATCAATAAATGTCCTGAAGGGATACCTATGTCTCCTATTCACCATCAACCATTCTAATGTCAAATCTCCCAGATGCTTTTACTATAATTACAGGTAATGAAAAAAATAATCGTTTTTGAAAATCAAAGAGACTATCCTGTTTCTGCCAATGCTTCAAAAAAAGATAATCCAATTTTGTGCTTTTCAAAAAAACAAATGAATGCTACACAAAGTTAAAATGCAATACAATTTGCACATGAGAACACATTAACATTTCCTGCAGTGACAGGTTATACAACCAACTAATTTTGGGTTGCATACTAGAAGGGAAACTTCATATGGAATACCAAATTACATTAAAAATTACTTTCCATATAACAAAATTTTTAACAGCTTTCTCTAAATCTAAAATGTACATCATTAATTTTTTATTGGTGCTTACTTTCACAAACCCACACTCGTTCACTTTCTCCCCCCCTTGTCCTCATAAACAAATACATTCACACACCTCCATTCCTCTACAAACTTGCCAAAACAACAAAATGCTATAAAGAATCATCCTTCAAAATATATTATTCATTTACAAATTTTGCATGCTTACATCAACAGCAGTGTGTTGAGGAGGGTTCAGCTGCAGACCATGAAGTGCTTCTGCGTCCACTGAAAGCCCTCTGTCAACTCCGACCCAGTTCATAATCAAGAGTGCTGCACACCACTATTTCTCCCTCCCCAGTCCTTACATCTCATAGGCATTCATTACAATCACACTCAAATCTGTATTAACAGCACGCGCTCACACACACACCAATTTCTATTAACCTACTTGAATGTATGTCTTATGGCAGTACTTAGGTGGCACCTTCATCATTTCTTATCAAGCACCAATTTTTTTACTGTACTTCAATCAAAAAAAAAATTTTGATGAGAACTTTAGGCTTTTATTTCCTTGGAAACCATATTACAAACATATTCTACAAATCTTTAAAATTCTCCAAGCTAATTTTAACCTCCATCTCTACTTCACTAATTACTGCAATACTTCTAATATAAAAGGGAGTACTACAAAATAGTTAATTGCATCAGAACAAAAAAATTAACATAAAAAAATACAAGGAGAACAAGAATACATAAACGGACAAGTGAAAGTTGGCAAATGCATTTAGAAAATAAAAATAATAGCATGACAATTTTGTTTCACATTCAGAATAGCATGAAAAACATGCAAGTAAAATTCACTATGAGTGTAAGCATATAAAGAATCACGAAAAATGCTTCAGACTAAAAAAAATTAAAAAAACATACCACAAACCTTAGATGGAACTTCGTGACTAAAAACCAATAATAATAGAAACTTCGCAACAAAATCAGATAATAAACAAGATGAAACAACTCTCATAAAACAATTCACATGAGAAATAATGAGCAAAGGCCAAAGTTCAGAACAAACTACTATGAAGAAGTTCTCCTACTACATTTCACCAAATTCCAAAACCCTACAAGGAGAAAATTTACTAGATACATTATGCTAAAATGTTTATAAAGTTAAAACAATTTTCTAATGCTACCACTTGTTTTGCAATATAAAAGTTATAAAACATTGTAAAGCCAATAGATATTTATTTACTTCAAGACAATTATTTAAATTATTGAATTTTCTATTCTTCAAGAGATACATAAGTTTAATTCTTTCAAGAGCAATTGTTACTAATGTAATACTATAAAAGGCTTCACGAAAATCTTTCCATAATCCAGCATAACAATTACCTGTGCCACCATGTTCTCATGTGAAATACAGGTCTCGGCATTTTGTTCAGAGCCACATGCACTGCTTCCATAGCCACAAACACTCATCACATCTCACTTCCCCATCATGAAATAGCTACAGCTACAGATTTCATAGAATGTACTACAAACATTAAGCAGCAGGTCCATGTATGACCAGTTTCGTGTAAGAAAGAATACCTCCACCTTTACTCAGCACTGCTCTACATTGACATAAGACATGTTTCACAATGAACTAATTCCAATGTAAGCCTCCACTGAAAGTTCAGAGCTACTCTACAATACCGTGGACAATTAGCATTCCAGTCTACCACTTAGTGGTCATATACAGCACTTACACTTTACTTACATGTAACTGACAATATTCTAAATAGCCGGCCATTGTGGGGCACATAGGGTCTCATCAACAAGCCCTCTTCTCTTCAAGAGCCTTCCTACAAGAAGAAAGGCTTGTATATTTCCCCACACATTGGAAAGATGTCATACATTCACACATACATATACACCCATGCACACAGTGGCACAACAGGTAGTCAGGATAAGGGTTCATACCAATTAAGAATTTCACTTCCACATGCCCTAGCAAAAAGTAAGACTTCCAAAAGGAACAGCCAGCCTCAGATTTAATTCACTGAATAAAGCACACATACAATTAACTTATCTGTAACATATTGTAAGTGCATGCAATCCTTCATGCATATTACTTTTGTCACACACATCTAGGCCACACTACAAATGTTGCAGAATATCAACTACCGCTCATTTAAACATGCTAAAAAAAGTTCAAATGTGAAAAATCTTCTGCTTTCTGTGTTGAACCAGCTATTTACGAATTAATATAGTATTTAGATGAAGAAAGACTTGCATTCCAAGACAGAAAATGGCCCAGAATCACAAACTTAAAGTCTGCAGTCCTCTCTTTGTGAAGATCGTTACTGCAAACTAGCACAGCTTCACTAACACGCACTGTCCTAAACAAGATGGCCTAAGAGAACAATAATACTGCAACGTCTTGACAATGAACATATTCCTATGAAACCACTACTAATCCTTCCTCACAATGAATCACTGTAACTGATTCTATCTTGTGTAATCAAGATGGAAACAATATTACCATGCCAAAAGAATAGAAATAAAGATTTTTTCTCATGCACCACCATAGAAGATAAAATTAGACCAAAAGCAAAGAGCACTTTAAACTCAAGTCATTCATATGTTTAATTTACGTATTTAAAGCAACATCCACCAACAATTGAATGAATAGCATATGAAAATTCCCTAAACAGATTTAAAAAAATAATTAAATCAATCTCAGCACAAGGATTTACATTCCCTTCTATATACATCAAGTCAACAGTAAAACTATGAAAACAAAATTCCTGGTTGCACAAAGAACTGAACTAAATGCAACCAATAATACAACTTAAAATTGAATAAATAAAAATGTTGATAAACAAAAAAAACAAACTATCCAGACTATCTAAAATATCCACTACTTCAAACGAATAAAAAAAAACTAATTACTCCTAGAAAATACTGAACAGTATTGCCATCATCCACATTCCAAGTGAATGTTCACATCATTACCACCAAAAGTGGCATTGGTCAAATGTATGATAGTTATCTGCACAGCAAGTTTTATCTAAAATATTTCGAGTAAATTTTTTATTCTAGAAAACTTTCACATACACACAAACCAACCTAGTAAGTGCATCCGAACAAAACACACAAGACAAAACAAAGGACAAATTAGAATATAGGTCAACATTCACAATTACTTGGTAGATGTAGAAACAAATTTCATCCATAACTATTAAACATTCAACACTCACTAATATTATGAATTTATATTGCACACAACACACTGCATGCATTACAGATCACTAGCACATATATAAGTAAATTTTACACCAGCCACAAAAGAAAACAAAAACAAATTAAAAAGCTATGCCAGATAAGAATGCATATTAATGACAATGGGTCAGGTTAATGGGTATTCCGGATGTGTAATAAGGCTAACAGATCAAACATGACTACCAGAAGACTGAATTTACTCAATCCATTAATTATCGATAATTTGGTATGAAAATTGTCCTTCAAATATTTTTATCAGATCTATTTAAAAAAAGATCTGAAAGAATGTTTCAAATATATGTAGACAAGAACAAGTATAAACATGGAAATTAAATGTCAACACTTGCTTCACTGAATTATCTGTCAACCTCCCACCACAAATTTGTCAAAATACATTACTGTGCAATGAACTAACATGATATATTCTATTTAAAATCTGTAGACTACATCTTTCACTACAAAAACATATGCACCACGAATGTCATTGCAATGCAAAACCATAACAATTCAGACAACATACTCCAGCACATTTTATTATAATATTACAATTCCGAAAACGATAAGATATAGGTATTGGGTACTCCACATTCTGTTATTGTAAGGTAAGTAACAATTAAACATCTCGACTTTCAGGAGGCACACCTGTTTCCTGAATTACCACATCAGGTGCAGCATCCACAAAATTACTGTAAACACTGAACATCGCAGGTAGCATGACTGCATCACAAAAGCGATAACTTCGCGCACAGCGACAAACACATACACGAAGTAAAGGGAACGAGAATCGCAAAGCACATTATACACAAACAAGTGATGAGCAAGCTCCTGAAGTTACGCCTACCGCTCATCTTGTTAACACATATTCATCCTCTTCGTAGCGACTTAACAATCTTCTTTCACCATTTCTTGTGAACGCTATTTCATGATCTCATCAAAATAACAATAACAAGACAAAGTATAGGCACCACACACAACAAAATCGAAAAGGAATGAAACCGAACCATCCGTCAAAGACCGTAACATGGCGGATAAATTTCAGCAAGAACTAGTAAAGAACTATTTTCCCCAAGCAAGACACGTCTAATTCAACTTCTGCACAATCAACTGAAAGTCACTTTCCGTATAATTACCTTATACACTGCTAATATATGATTTCCATTGTGGGACGCAAATTCAGATATAAAATTAACATTCACTAGACTACTTTCTTTCACTGACGCCATATTTTGCCAACCAAGGGTCACATAGTACCGCCATTTCTCATTGGAGGGCGCACGGCTACTTGGACACTCAAAAGCCAAATGTGTACGTGACTGTTCAGATACTAAACAAAAACTAATTCGGATATTCACGAAAATGTTCAATTTCCCTGAACAAAGTATGGAAATTGTATTGCAATGCGTATTCGTCGATGTTTTGCTGAGTCGTTGATAGTTGGATGAAATCGAAAAAAATCAATCGCATTAATTTTGAGTCTCAAAATACTTTCAACAATGAACCAACAATATGTAGTAGAAACAAAAAAAATGTATTTTATTGTGTTCCCCCATAAATTAAGTATGCAATGCTCTGTACCTACAGGGGACATAAAGGTCATCTTGGTAAATATTTCCAAAAATGTCTTTTCATTTTCAATTAATTCCTCATAATGTTTGGCAAGTTCACTCCCTACTATTTTTAAGTTACTTTACAAAATATAAATATTGAGCAATTTACTACATAAAAAACAACCAAACATAAAACACAAATGACGACCTAACTTAATTCTTACATTTCTAATTAAGCATTATACTGACTGTTCTTGATGGAAACGTGATAAAATATCAAATTGCGCTGTTCTCGAGGAATGCAACACGAAGCATCGCGTTTCTTTTATTGTGTAAAATTATTTTTCAGTCAACAATTTCAAATAAAACGTCGAACACACAGCATCAAACAGGTAACAACGATTCTGCATTCCACAAGCAAAAGAGACTTCAGACAGAGTTATTTTTGAAGCTGCGGTTTCACATTATTATCGTTGTATTGGATAAAAACTACTTTTAGTACCCATGCGCTAACATTATGACTGACGACGTGCACGACCTAGGTCCAGCCTAGGTTGTCAGCGCATAAGCGTATTCGTGACAGTTCTCTCGCCACGTGCTGTGGTACGTCATGTGATCTGTTCTGAAGCAATCGGCTTGGTGAGATTTGTTTACATTGCCATGGCCACCGAAGGCAGGGATCAGGCCCCTACCCCCCACCGACAAAGAACATATTTTTGAAATTTTACCCAATTTATTCAAAATAATTACTTCATATGTATCGCATCAAATTTAACGGAGCATTCTCATTTCCTACTCAATACACATCTTTTAAAAACATTTCGAGCGAACAATTGCAAATAATTTTATTTTAAAACAATAAGTAGTATTCAGAATGAAAATGCCTTCTCCCCCTTGAAATATTTTCTGGAGCAGACCCTGCCATTGATCAGCGTTGTCGCTCGTCTGACACGAAGTCGCTGTCGACTCTGACATACCAAGCCTGTCGCAGTGACAGTTCCATGGGAGAGGTACGGTAGAGAGTTGTTACCCTAATGAATACGTAGTACTAGTTTAACATATATGACTCATAATAAAATTTTAATGATTCTTACAGATTGTGTAAACCTTTTTCACCTGGAAATATAAAATGAACACTTCATTACCAAGCGATATCAAGCGTGGTAGACTGATAGTTCAAGAGTTTCTTAATATGCATTGTCCGTCTCGTTTTCTCTCTTCTTACATCATCTCGCACTTCACTCAGTTGTCACAATTGGAGTGTGTCTATAACTTCGTGTCATTTTATGATATAAGGGCACGTTTTCTCGAGCGCCGGAATCCCTTCCCCCACTCCTTTACAACATTAGTTGACTTAAGAATAAATTATAAGCAGATTGTACTTCTCCTCCATACGTCGCGTATAGTTTGTACTGTTATTTGACAACATACTAAATCACATTAAATGATAGCAACGAGTGTTGTTGGCAAAATTTGATTAACAGAAATGTTCATTCTAGTATAACATATTTATTTTACAACTATTTTGGATCGAAAATGGCCTAAATATATGATAGGAGTACATATATGCGTGGAACAACAACACGCTTGAATTGCAATGAAAACGTATGGCGAATTGACAGCGATCAGCTGGGACGCAGACATCCAATCGAAAGCTTCGTTACAACTGAATTTTTGATATTGAAGCTCTCGATTGGTCCAGATCCCAGCTGATCAACAGCCAATTTATCCTGTATTATAATTAATTTATCCTACCTTGTATTATATAACCTAGTATGTAAAACATCCTGTACATTGTATTGTATTACCTAGCATTGTATTACCTGCCATTATTGTATTACCTAGCACGTACGCACTCGCAAGGTGCGCGCGCACGCACGCACACACCCACACACCAGCATACACACACACACACACACACGGGGCATGTGCATTCTGCAAGACAGAAACAATACTGCATGACCGCACGGACTTAAGATTTAGATTTATTTAGTAAAAAAAAAACTATGTGACGTATAGGAGATAAGATCAATCCCTTCCCGTCATTTAAACTATAATTAGTTGCAAGATGAGTAAAAATAAATTGAGTAATTAAAATAAATAAATAAAAATACATTTTAAAAAAGCGCGAAATTAGGAATATTTGAAAAAATATACATTTTTGTTCCCGAGTTATAGAAAAATTATTTGCATCGGTAAACGAATTGCAAGTAAAATTTTTCTGCATTGCTAATAAAATAGTAATTCGTCCTTACCTCTACTATGTGGATTTCTGATAGTGAGCTCTTGATACTGACACTTGATGAACGTGATTTTTACAACGTGTGTTGTAATTATAAATATAAGTATTACATGAAAATATGTTCCCACCGTTAAGTAAGTCACTTTTGACAAATATTACAGAATCATTAATGTATAGGCAAGGCAGTGGTATGATTCCAAGCTCAATGAAGAGAGGCTTGCAGGGATCAAGCGGGTGGCTTTTTTTCATTATTCGAATAATTTTCTTTTGCAATCTAAAGGTCTGAATACTACATGCAGAGTTTCCCCAGAATTTTATGCCATATCTCAGTCAGGAATGTACCTTTGCAAAATACATACAACGAGCTGCATGAAGGCTGACAGAGTTTGAAATAATTCTGAATGTGAAACATAATGAACTTAATTTAGAGTTTAATTTTGTTATATTTACAATACATTTGAGGTTTGAGGGAATTGAGAGACCTAGAAATTTTGTAACCTGAACATCAGTTAATTGCATATTGTTCATTTTCAATGAAGCATGCGATTGTTGATTTGAAATGCAAAAATGCATAGAAAGCTTTCTTTCCTTCGTTAACTATTAATTTATTTAAAAACCAATTTGAAGCTTCTAAAATAGTACTATTTACTGTCTCTTTTGTGCGAAGAACATTCGTGTCATCAGCAAACAGACCTGTTCTTCCGTTTTTAATAGGCGATGGTATATCGTTTCATATAACAGAAAGAAGATATGACCTAAGATCGAGCCTTGCGGGACCCCATATTCAATTGGAAAGATATGTAAATAATGTCCATACGTCCCAGTACGGTATTTTTTTGTTATTATTTAAGGTCGCATCAACTAATAGGTCATTAGCAACCACTATTGATTGTAACGGTATGGAAACTGTGAGGATGACACGATGTAATGATAAGGGGGTGAAAGGACGCACACAATATAACCACGCCCGAGGCGGGACTCGAACCTGTGATCCTTCGGTCGGAGCGATCTCGGTCCGAGCGATCTCGGTCCGAGCGATCTCGGCCATCCGGACCGGCAGTACGGTATTCCTACTCTTTGAGATCGATATTTAAGGTACGACGGTATCCAGTCTAGAGCGGTACCACGAATTCCATAAGAAGGTAATTTTGATAGCTACATGTTATGGTCAATAACGTCAAAAACTTTCGAAAGATCTAAAAATGTTCCAATGAGTGCTTCATTTTGGTCAATAGATGAAGCAACATTTTTAAGAAAATAAAAAATGGTAGTGTCCGTAGATTTTGATTTGCTAAATCCATGTGGTGAGTCTGAAAACGCTTCGTTTTTCCTGAGAAAAGTTTCCATTCGCGTATAGAAAAAACCTCTAATGTTTTTGAAAACTGACAAAAGGGAAACTGGTCGGTAATTTTGAATTTCATTTTTGCTCTCTTTTTTAAAAAGTGGCTTAATTTTTGCTGTTTTGAAATTATCTGGAAATATGCTGAGCAAAAAGAAGCATTGAAAATGTGAGTTAACGGGTGTATAAGGCAGGTACACAAGTTTTGAAAATGATGTTGAATTTTGTGGCTGTAGTTCCTTCGTGAGTTTAGCCGCAATTCTACAAAAGTGTTGGTTGAAGAGATTTGCCACTTTTTTCCGGATTAATGGATCTCTTTCATTTTCCTTTAAAACAACATTCTCTACTAAGTAACGAGATGATGTGGCCGTATTTTTTACGATATTCCACAATGCTTTAGTTTTGTTACTAGCGTTCAAAATATCGTGATTATTTTTCATTATCCTTAATTTTTCATTATGACTTCCAGTCATATTAGAAGCGTAGCTTGTGTATTTAGGTATCAAGGTGACAAACAAAATTAAATTAATTTTATTATTATTATTATTATTATTATTATTATTATTATTATTATATAAATATTAGAAATAAACGAAACACGATAGAGATTCAAAAATAAAACTTTATATATGTATAAATACACAAACTGGTGAAGTCGAAGGCTTCCGCGCCAGTCATCATCACATACACAAACTGGTGATTAATTGTTCACTCCATGTAAAATGCTTGTATTAATTTGTTGTTACAATGTTTTATATGATAAAATTGTTTGAATAATATATGAATTGTACGGTAACCAGATGATTAGTCCCTGACTTATCTGGACCCTAAACTAAACCAGTTAATAAAATTACAAAATTACAAAATTAAAAATTATTATTATTATTATTATTATTATTATTATTATTATTATTATTATTATTATTATTATTTTCTATGGGTTCTCTAAAACGGGGTTCCGGGTTTGAGGAGCCTTTAGGTACACCATATTCCTAACAACATAGAATTCTGAGAACAATCCATGAGCTTTCAACAATGACTGGCTTTTGAGCGTTTGGAATAATTTTGTGAAGAGGAAGATCTAATTTTTCCAAATAATGCGTTAGATATTTGTTTAACAAGACCAGTTGCTGTTATTACAATTGGTATATTTTGAACAGACTCAAGTTTGTATATTTCTTCATATTCCATAGAAAGGGCAATGCATTTTGAAAAGTATTGTGTTTCTGCTTTATTGATGTTGTGATCTCAGCCACCGAACTAAAGCGTCTTGGTCGGCACTTCCAAGAGCGTGGGGAAAAGTACCATGGACAATAGAGTGTCACTTACATTGAAGAGAGAGAAAAGGAAAAAATCCATTTTTTGGCTCACCTCCTAAATGTTTTCCATTTGGTCAAATTAACAAAAAAATTAAATTTCGTCAATAAACTCGTGCCAACTGGAGCGCGAAATTTGAATGTTAGGGATGATTGGTACAGTTGTTTTAAGTCAGTGAAAAATTACTGATACATATTAATACATAAATTTATATTACAATTTAATTCATTTTCGCTCTTTAGACTGTGATATGGTTTTTACTTTTCTTGTGGGAACTTTTTTTAGTGGTTCTTTCTTACAATATGGCTACAGTGGAAGATGTTCTTCAACACAACCAAATACAAATTGTTTTCGCTCATCTACAGTCAGTAGTCCACGAAAAATCTTGCATATGTTTACCATCTCTTTCAGCACAATCATTCACAACTTCCATCTTTATAACTATCACTTTGAGCTTCTAAATATGAAGAGTTGCTTGTCCAGCTCCAAGGACATTCTTGAATAAAACGAGTGTCTATCTTCCGGCAAGTAAACAAATATCTACTTTTGATTGACAAAGTCGGCTATTGTTTTCACTGAAATCAAGATAAAATTGAATTAGGGGATGTATTGTATATTAAAGAATTAATAATTAAACAATGGCCGTTGGGATACAACTGCGCTTACCATAATATTCTCCATCCAATTCTCCTATACTCGTATCTCTTTTCCTTGTGTAGATGCTCTCTGGTTAATTTGCTACCATTTTGATTTTGATTTGTACGACTACTGCATCATCAAAAAGTGATATGACAGACAATTCTTCTAATAAATACCACATATGGAGACTAAATTGCTTTAGAACTGCTTTTGAAATTGTGTAATCTATCTTTTCATATGATTTATAACTTTTAAAAATCAGATGTCTTGAGATTTCACAACTGCACCGCACTAAAGCCACTGTTTGATATACACAGTTAAAGTCAACAGAGAGACATTTCTTGAGGAGTTTTTAATTACTTTGGATAATTTACATTCTGATCTTAACAAAAATATTAAAAAATAAATAGCTCTTGCCATGTATCAAGCTTGATAAATCGCCTCGGGAGAATGTATCCTTAGTTTCTTTCCAGAGTGTCCCGTTCTTTTCCCTTCTTCAAAGTAATGTTCTCTTCTCTTTTCGTGACTGATTCGAAGAATAGAAGATTTATTAATGTTGTTCTTCGGTAATCTTTTAGTCACGTACCGCTGCTATCGTCTGAAGGATGTACACAAAATCACTCACATTCAGCTGGCATCTATTTAAAGCAGCCATAGTTTAGGAGTTATTAAAGTTTTGGTGCAACGCCTTGCAGCATTCTGTATTGATGTACTCTCGGAGGACTTTCCTAAAAATCCACCAACGTTGATTTCATCTGAACTTGAACGTTCGCTATCTAAATCTTCAAACAATGAAGGAGGTACAGCAGAATATGTAGACGCTGCACACTATTGTTTCTCTTTCCTTTTCTCTTCTTGTAGTGTTCTTAATCTCGCCCTTTCTTCTTTATCCGCAACATTTTGCCTACTAGTGAAGGATAGTTTTTACTTTCTGTCTCTCTCTCTCTCTCTCTGCTAAAGTAACAACATCCTGTTTACTTCGAGCGTAATCATTTGTAAAGCATTTGCACGTGTAATATCAAATATTTCTAAACTCCCCTTCACGATGCTTACAAATGTCATCAAAATTGTTAGCGTTTTTTATAATTTTCTCCTCTCCGAATACAAGTTAATAACTTTCTGCGAACAATGCATTTGATCTCTTGTCGGAATTCTTGCTTTCTCTCAAAATATCAT
This sequence comes from Gryllus bimaculatus, assembly GCA_017312745.1. Taxonomy (NCBI): domain Eukaryota; kingdom Metazoa; phylum Arthropoda; class Insecta; order Orthoptera; family Gryllidae; genus Gryllus; species Gryllus bimaculatus. The sequence continues at coordinate 173,409 of BOPP01000055.1, forward strand.
GCACTCACAACCACAAGTTTAACACTTGAATTAGCTGTTAATTTTACTTCTCGTTTGTTATAAAATAAATGCGTGTGCCTCAAATACATTAATAGACGGGCGGATCCAGAGACAAATTTTGGGAGTTAAAATTAATAATGTTTTGACCGAATGTGTCATATAACAGATATTGTAAAATGTCGCAGGCTACACTCAGGTCAAGCTGCGATACGATTTTATTCCTTTTAATGATTATTCGAAAATATTTTTCTTGGAAGTTACGAGACAAGTTAAAATTAATAGTTACTGAAAAATTTTAGGCGGGGGAATTTCCCTAATTTTCCTCCACGTGTATCAGCGCATGATTAATATCACAGTTCTGTGGTTTTTATAAAGTGTAATTCACCACACGATTTGTACAATTGAATAATTTCGATAAAATGCAAATTATTTCACATCGAAAGTGGGCGATTCAACCCGATAACTTCTGGTACGTTTGTGAAAGATTTACACTAAAACTTCAAAGGATAATAATATATATGAAATTACAAAACTTGTATATTCTTTATACTTTGGCTGTCGTGTTTGTGTTCAGATCAAACCATGGGCTGGTCACCAGTGTTGTGCAATCTGTACAACGAACCTTAGGTTGTGTTTATATGGAAAACACAAATCTTTGTCATTCGCTCTATTAATGTTGTGGAGAATACTAAAAAACCGTTTTAATGTCTGCATATTACTACACGAATATGCGTATTCCATTTTTACTTTCCCGTATACGTACGTATATACTGACGTAGGTGTTCCCGTATACTACGTGGTGTAGGGAAAGTTATGTAATGCTGCGGAAAATCGATTTCGAGATTTGAACAGAAATACACATTTTGGGGTACCCTGATACCGAAAAAGTGTTTTTTTTTTTTTCAAAACATCCATCCTTCCGTCTATCCGTCCTTCCGCCCGTCTGATATCTGTGAACACTACTAGCGCCTAAACCATACGTAGGATTTTTTTTCAAATTGAAGAAACCCGTGACAATCTAGCTCGAGTCGAATCATTGAAACTTTGAAAAAAATCTTGGGGGTACTTTACGTAAAGCCCCCAGAAATTCATAAACCTATAAAGGTGGCATAGGTCTGATTTTCACGTTTAACTCTGAATTTTCGAAATTTTCAAAATTTAAAACTTTTTAGGGCATCTTCCCACAACCACAAAAATGAAGTTTGAAATATTTCTTTCAAATAAAATTCGTTCTCCATAGTGAGTTCTTTCATTAAGGTAATGTAATTTTTTTAACAATGCAGTAGTTTACGCGCAATATTGCAAGTAACATGTGCAGTTTAAATAATTACAAAAACCAAATTTTTTCAAAAATGGCTCTTTAAACTTTAGGTAGGAATAGTGCTAAATGTACTCTATAAGATGACATAAACGCCGTATTGTTATATTCTTTTGTTTTTTGTCAAAAATTACAAAAAAGTAATTTTTTGACTTGCCTCTTAAGTCAATATATTATTTTCAAGCTAATATAATGTTCTTTAAATAATGTCATATAAAGATTCTCGAAAACTCTACCATTTTCTGTGAAAACTAGCTCAAAACGCCGCATTTTCAAAAATACTCAAACCCCTTTCTTCTTGAAAACTTTCGAACGGATAGTATTAATTGCACTCTTTAATATGACGTAAAGGTAATTTCGGTGTATTTTTTTTTACAAAAATTACACAAATGTATATTTATTGAAAGATCTCTCATGCCATTGATATGCACTTTTCCATCAATTTTTGTAAACACTATTGTAATTGTAAGTTAAAGTACTCAAAATATCTTCAATCTTTTTTTTCCAAAACTCAAAAATTGTCTGTTAAATAGATTAAAATTTTGAATTTACAGCAACGCTTAAACGCCAGTTTTTTTAAAAACGGCTCGAAATTTTTTAAAGGAAATTGCAATTTAAGATGAGGTTTCGCTGTTCTTTAATAATCTTAAAATAATGTTTCCGCTCTACAATTAGGAAACCGAAAAATTAAGAAAATGTCAAAAAAGTGTACTTTTGGCGGCGATAGATGGCAGCAGGCAAGTTCGAGTAACTAACCGAGACCAAAGGAAATAGAAAACTAATTCGGAAGAGACTGCAATTCTGTAGCACCACTACTTAACTTGCTCTTAACTCATTTGAAGCATGCTTATAATATGGTAGAGTAATATAATCGGAGTGACAATACGGAAATTAGTATAGGATTTTGTTTATTTCAAATATTAAATATGTCCTTTTTCTTTCGACCCTTATGTGACAGAAAATTTTATAATGATTTTCGATATCAGCGTCATCGTTTCCTTTGAAATCACGCACTTTCATCTCGGTGGTTTGATAATTGGTTGTTTTGTTTTATTCCTTAGTATACTCAATGGAGATGAAAATCACTTATAGCAGCCTAGGTAAGCAAATTACACACATTGCAGTTGAGGATTTGGTCGCAGAAAAAGCTTGATGAAGGTTGAGCAATTATTACCAATACTCTTCTCATGGAATGGAAATATTAAGGTCATCCAATGTGTATACAATATATTGTGATTCAGATTCAGATTTATTCCGTCAAAAAACAGTAAAAACTGTATGTGAAGTAGGAGGGAAAAGATTATCTGCGCACATTTTCTTGAGTTCCAGAATTCCATCCTGTCATTTTAACTATAAATAGTTGAAAGGTGAGTAAAAGTTCCAATAAATAAAAAATTAAATAAATAAATAAATAAATAAATAAATAAATAAATAAATAAATAAATAAATAAATAAATAAAATCGTTCTGGTGTAAAACAACGCCGCCTGCCAGGGGAACTGGCCCGGCTCGGAGTCGTTGCCGAACACGCGTGTGAGCTCGATGGTGACGCCACAACGGGCGTTGGAGCTGGCGCTGGCGGTCGCACTGGCACTGGCACTGGCAACCATTTTCGTTTCAGAGTTATAGAAAACTTATTTGTATCGGTACACGAATTACATTGCTAACAAAATAGCAACTTTCCCTCACCTCTACTCTTAGATGTGATTTCACTGTTCAGGTATCCGGTCGGTGATCTCCCTGTACTTGCCCATCAATTCGTCTACAAGAAAGTGGCATTCGACAGTGTGGTCAAGGTATAAATATATGAACTGCATGGCGTCTTTAATATTATGGGCGGGGGGATCTATTTGCCTCACCACTTCTTGTCGTCCTGTACAACAGTTTTCTGGAAAAATTAGCTCAAAATTCCGCATTTTCAGAAACGCTATTTTCTCAAAAATGGTTCCAATTTTTTTCTTCAAACTTCTCCAACGAATAGTGCTAATTGCACTGTTTAATATGACAAAGTCCATTTTGATGCATTCTTTTGTTTTTTTACAAACAGACAAATATAATTTTTTGAAATTTTCTCACGTCTATAATATGCACATTTAATGCGATTTGTATACATTATTGCATTTGTGAGAGGAAGTGCTTCAAATAAAGTTTTTAGAAAACTAAAAATTTTCTGTGGAAAGAGCTTTAAATTTCACATTTACAGTAACGCTTAAACGCATTTTTTTTAGAAACTGCTCCAACTTTTTAAATACAAATTGTCATATATGACGAGGTTTTACTCTTCTTTAATATTCTTAAAGTAATACATCGAGTCTATCTTTAGGACACTGAACAATTGAGAAATTGTAAAAAAATATAATTTGGGCGACGATAGACGGCAGGTGGAAAGAATATATATATGTGGCAAGGCCAAAAATCTAGACCACACTAAAACTTGAGATTTCATCATTCAGTCGTTTTCTTCTCCACGACACAGTAATAAATTGGGTTTGAAATTGAAGTATCTATTATGTGATCTAACTGCTGTTACTGTACATGACTGAAATGGCTTCATTTCCGTTCGAATTGATGCAAAAATCAATTTTGGATTAACATAATTGTTTAGAAAGTTTTATAAAAGAGCGATGTACGGGGAGACATGGCCTGGCCAAAGTTGAACATTTCAAAATTTTTTGTAAATAATAATTTCCATAAATGTTTATCAAAATAAATATATTTAAAGAATTATAAACCACGCGTTTGTGGTATATTTACCACTAAATAGTTTTTCGTCCTTGGAGTAGAGACAGTCATTCTGCATGAGAGTATTCCTTTTGTAACAACAACAAAAACTATCCCCGTGTGGTGTCGGGGGGTTTAGCACCATGGGACCTCCCCCTGTCGTAGAAGGCGACTAATCGGAGCAGCTGTCCGCTGTCACTCCCCAAAAGGGAAGAAGGGGAGGGGTTCTTTTCTTATTCCCCCGATCAGGGCCCGCTGTTAAGACTTCCCTTGATCACGACCGCTCGCAAATGCTGGTCCCTCAGCCGGTAGGCCTCCAAAGCGTGCCGGCCGCCCCCCCAGGCAGCGGCTGCTTTTTTCCGAGCGCCTCTACGACGCATAATTCGTGGTCTCCCATATCTCTATGGGTGCTGCCAATAGCCCTGTTTGACCTGGCAAATTTTCTGACGTTTTTTGCCCCGTCTCCCAGGCTGGCATTAAGCTTCATACATTGCTCCGGAGTAGGGCTAGGCTTTGAGGAGACACCTTAATTCTTATTATTATATATTTATTATTATATATTATTATTATTATTATTATTATGTTATTATTATCTGATTACTTTTTATGCCTGAGGAACGGGGAAAATTCTTCAAACAATGGTTTTAC